>CM077242.1:13130000-13217500 GCA_039654775.1 Spinibarbus caldwelli
GTTTTATACTCCTATGAGGGACTTCCCAGCTCTTGTGCCACTCCTAGAAATTCCAGTGCTTTGTCGCTACTCCCACGGGATCAAGCCATTTGAACACAGATTATAGAGAGGCATTTCCAAAAGCCCACTACTGCAGGAATCTTTAAAAACCTGGTCACATATTGTTTATGCAGGCTATGAGCAATTCCTTATTCACATTTGACACAAAAATATAAATCCTTTCATGATTTCCTCACCCTCATATCATCTTAAACCTGTATGCTGTTATTTTTCATTGTTGAAAGACTTCTGTAGCCATATTATAGTTTAATATATGGAACAGACTGAAATTCATTTTCACAGAAAATATTCCTGTCCTAAAATGGAATCTCATTTGCATCTGTGCCAGATTCAAAAGTCAATGTCTCAAACCAGCCACTAATTCTCACGTGACAAATCATGGAGGGGCAGTTTTGGATACTGATATAGAGAAAGAGATTTGAGAGCTGCAAAAAATAAATTATAATTATACATGGTGTGAAAAAATTAATTATGATAATATCTATAATAATTAAATGATTAATTAATTAATTAATTAATTAAAGTAAAAGGGCTAGTTTTATGGTGCTTTTTTCTCTTTTGGAGCCTGTCAGATACATTTACTATGATTTGTATTAATCTGGAAAACAGCTGTGTGAAGAATTTTCAAAACTTTTCCACTGAAGAATGTAGTACTATTCTGTGACCTCTCAGAAGGTCTGAAAACATGCCATGCCAAGCCTTATGGCAAGATTACACATTTTGTCAATTGTAGGACCATGTGATTTCCTCATATTCCTGTGATTACTTTCACTTGGTCCTCCTGCACAAGATTCATGGTGACATTAATGGTTCATCTGGATTATGAGTATTTTTTAAATCACATAACACAAGGTATTATTCACTGTTAATCATTCACTTGTTCTTGACATTATTAACTTTGTCTCTTTCCCCTTGTTTTCTCTCCCATTGCCTTGCTTATCTCTATCTGAAAGCCTTTCTATTGAGGAACCTGATTATGGATCCTGACAAGACCTCCTATGTGAGGCTGAATGAGGAGAAAGTAATCACAAAGTAAGATTTCCACATTTGATACACACTGAACATTAGAAACATGCCTTCTAACTAAAAGCCCTTGTTGTTAAATCATGTCCCTTTTTCAGGTCTGATATTTTGTCCCTTCTAAAAACATACAACTGTTATCACGAGGGAAAAAGCTTCCAGCTTCGGATTCGTGAGGTATGTTACATCACAGAAATCAAATCTTTTGTTTCCTGGTTAGTGATTAATAGATCTAATCTGACCAAGAGTTGAGTCAGAGTGTGTAAGACAGCAAAACAGAAAGATTATTGTCTCATAATACATATGTGGGACATCGGAGTAAATCCAAGTGTGGCATTCTTAAAAATGCTAGTTAAATGGGCCTAGATGACACGTGATTGGCTGCATCTTGCAAAACATTATTACATTATTATATTATATTATTGTATTTATATATGATATAATTATAATAATTCTATGTTATAATAATTCTGTGTGTATTCTAATTCTAATAATTCTATGTGATTATATATATATATATATATATATATATATATACAGGTGCATCTCAATAAATTAGAATGTCATGGAAAAGTTTTATTTCAGTAATTCAACTCAAATTGTGAAACTCGTGTTTTAAATAAATTAAATACACACATGTAGAAATTGTAAATATATATAAGTAATATATATAAGGGAAACAAGTCAATTTAGCTCAAAGGAAATCATTTATGATTTTATAGGGAATTTGAACAGAATCACTGTTTCACGGCTGATCACTGAATCAGCAGCGAGTCACTGAACGAGCCGTATAACATCAACTCTGCACTGGATATTACGATCCAAAATATAGTGAAAACACTATTAATAAGCACAGTAACAAGATCGGCAGATTAAGACATTAACTTGTAAGCACAAAACACAAGATACTTCTCTTTTCAATATAAATAAGACTTTATTTATATAAACCTAAGACATGTAAACTAATCTAATCTAACACATGAACACACGCATTCACACGTTGCAGAAAGAGAGGAAAGGATGAGTTTACAGAATGAAAATGTGAAATCCCAAGTTTACAGCAATATGTGCAATTGCCTATAGACCTGAACCATCAATCATTTGACCCTCGCATTGAGTTTCTCAATGAGGCTAAAATTTATATTAAACTGCACCGACTCAGCAAAAGTCTGGAGGTTGTACTTGCTTGTGTTGCCTTAAGGAATTCCCTTGTGTCCTTGTCGTCTTTGGAGAAAGGGGTTTCCCGAGGTTGCTGATTGGCTGAGTTCAGTGGTCTTTCGTAGTAACGTCTTGGGCGTTGGCTCTTGATGCGGAGTTGGTCTGGTTGAAGTTTGGGCGGGTGCAGTCGAAGCTGGACTTTGCGGCAAACTTAACTTAACAAAACTCTCACGGAAAGACAAGAAATTAAAGTAAAAGAATAAAAGAATGTAACGAGACTAGGTGGTTTTTCTTCTCATTGTGTTGGCAGCTGGCATGTAGGCCAGAGCACGCTCAAAGAGCAGCGTCGAAACGCGGTGGCAAAAGAGAAGAAGAGAAGCAGAGGAAGAGCGCCAAGAGAAGAGCTGTCCTGAGTATTTAAACTCGGTTTCTAGACCGTCCTATCTGGATGTCTTGACCAATTAGAAATGATCTTGGCTCGTGGTGTTGTATGTTTCTCCTCCCCATTCATAAATCTAACATGTTATCTTATCAGTCATATGGTCCAAATGTTCCCGCTCTTACAGAGTACAATTTTGGACATGATTTCTCTAACAAGACTGTGGTACATTTGACAAAGAATTGATTGGAAGAAACATTTAAAGCATGATTTTTCAAACTCATACATACCAAACATGAGTATTAAGTCTTAAAACTATTCCCTAGTTATTAAAAGACATACATCATATGTGATTAAAACATGATGGTTAATCGTGTGGGTTACATACATGATATGGGGTTATGCATAAACATGATAAGTCCTTTTAAGATGATTTTGGTGCATCTATATGTGAAAAGGCAGTTTCTGTACCGTTCTGTGAACATAAGGACATGTTCTCTGTGAAGACTAGAGAGGTTAAAAGGTCTCTTAAGGAATTTCAGTCTCCGTCTGTCTTCTATGTGGAGAGCTGGGATGACCCACCCAATGAAGTCTCTAGCTCGTGATTTTGATCACAGATTTTCAAGTGACAGCCATATCTTTGACCATCAGTCCTGATTACTTGCTCCAAATATGATCGTCTCCTTCCTGAATTGGAATTATCAATAAGTGTTCTTTTGTTTGAATGTTGCAAGCTGTTCTGTGAAAGAGGCTTGTTGGTTTGCTTTCTTCAGAGGGCTGGAGCTAGGAATCTGATTTATGACGAACATCCTGTTGCAGCCTTGGGATCCTCTCTGGAATTTCGGCTCCTCGTGTTTCAATGTTCGGATCGAATCTTAACTTTATCTGACTCATTCTGATCCTACATACCCCCCTTCGATCGGCGAGGTGTTTGGCTGAAGACATCGTCGAGCGCTGGAAAAACAGAGGCAGAAGAAGCAGACACAAACACAGCAAACAACAAGACAACATCTCCATGACAGTTACTGTACTGGTGCAGGGCATCAGGTTATTCGGGTACAGGCGGTTATATTCAATTAGTCAATATAGTTTGGTAAACTGAATAGTTTTAGTTCAATTTTGGAAATTGTTGTTCTAATTTAGTTTAGTACGTTGACTCTTCAATCAAATTTTGTGATAAAATTTGTTTGTTTCTTCTAAATTGTCAACTTAAGAACGTTCACCTTTAAGTTTCTGGTGACATCATTTGTGGTAAAATGAATTGACCTATCGTGCGTGGAGCTCTCTGGCTTCCATTCAGTTTAGAGTGGCTCGCGGATATTAGGTGTGGTGAGTCAATCCTAATATCAGACCTTTGACCCTTGCAGGGTGTTTCACCTACTAAAGAAAGAGGGGAAGGAAAAGGATAGGTAAAAGAAGAACAAAACAAAAACACAGCTGCTGTGGGTTTTCCTAGCATGACTTGCAACTACTGTTGAGCTAGGATGTCATGCGCAGCTAGGGAGTCATGTACCTTAACTTAGTGTCAGGTGTTCTAACTATTGTGAGGACAGCTGCATGTTCCTTCATGGTGCTGTATGTAACTTTGTTATGCTAAAATTTGGATATTCTACTTGTGGGAAGAATATGTTGGTTGAATGTGTTATCAGTAGATGTGGTTACCTCTGGTTGTAGGTAATGTTGTGTGTGTTAGTGGTGTACTGTAAGTGTAGTCAGATCTGTTTCAGTCTGTGTTGTCTCCCCCCTTTTCGGGTATGTCAGTGAAGACGGGCTCTCTGCATCCTTGGCTTGGATGAGGGCGTGTCCATGATCTAATGGGGGTCAGTCCAGAAAGGCAGGAAGTTTTTAGCAGACAGTCGGAGGTAGTTTGGCATGGCTGTGTGAAGCTGGGATGCAAACTTCGTCTCCTTTGTTGCATTCCTCTTGTGCTGCCTTCTGGATGTGGCAGACTTTCTGACCTTCAGTGCTTTGGTGGTGGCTGTTGCACAGACAGGAATGTGGTTCTTGGAGTTGGAGTTAAGTTAGCAGTTTGCTAGTGAGTGATGGATGACTGAGGTGATGTTCTCTGGTACCTCAGTTTTCATCAACGGCTGGCGGTGAGACTTGCTCATTCTGGGTGGTTGTTGAACAGGTGCTTGTCATCTCTGACATGGTGGTGTACCATGTGATCACCGGCCTTCCGTTCTGTCGCTGGTCACAGCGAACATGACTCAATTTCGTGGCCATCCGTGTTCAGCTTATCTTGAAGGAACTTGTTCAGTTGTCTCATTACTTGTTCCATGTCTTCTGATGGTAAGCTGTATTGTTCTTGTGCATACTCAGCACTGTGCATGTCTGAGTGATGCTGAGGTGGGTTTCGTTGTCGCTTACCCACACGAGTTGCTCTTGGATGAGCCAGGTGATTACCTTTGGATGTCTGTTTAGGTTTCCAGTTGTTCTCATCTTTTAGGTTTCTTGAGAAGCGTGGCTGTTCCCATGGATTTTTCCAGCGGTTGGGCTGATAGCTGTCGTGGACATGGGGGTCACGTTCTCTGTGCTCTTGATGGAGGACTCTGGCGTTGTGATACAACTGGGTGTCGTCCAGTGCAAGGCTTGAGTCTTTGGTGACAGAGTTCAAGAGTGTGGAAGTTTTGTTACCTTTCTTTGAGGCCATCTTCTGCTTGTTGTAGGCCTTCTGTGTTAGGTCGCGCAACTGTTGGATGGTCATGGAGCGTGGACAGGCCATGACGCCTAGATGGTGGCTGACTCCAGGGTGCACATTTCTTAGGAAGAGGCTTTTGAAGTTCACATCCTCTTCAAGGTCAGGTTCGTTGTGTGCACCAAAGTAGGCTTGTCGGAGTCGGTTGTAGTAAGCCTGTGGAGTCTCTTGTCAACCCTGTTTGGTTTCTAAGGCAGTTAACAGTCCATGTTCAGACTCAGGGTCTTTAAACTCTTTAATCAGGACCTCACGAAGTAGCTGGTAGTCTGACTTCGTTTGACTGGGCTGTCGATCTAGGAAGTTTCGTACCTCGGAACTGGACGTGGCTCTAAGGAGGTATAACCTGTCTCTGTCAGTCACATGAGGTCTCATTTCTAGATAAAAGTCGATATCTTGCAGATGGGCCTGGATGGTGTGGCCCTCCGTGGAGTTCGGGTTGAACTTGCTGATGATTTTAGACAGCTTGTCGAGGTCTGTGATGGTCATCCCATGTGCAGCTCCAAGGTCTGCTTGGATGGGCTGTTGTCTTTCGTTGACAGGAAAGAGTTCTGTGGCGAGGGCAGGTGAGGTTTTGGGTGGTGGCCCTTCACTTCTTTCGTTGCGTACCAGTTCTTGGACGCAGGACTCTGCTCTGCTCAGCAGAGGTGAGGCTGAGAGGTGTTTCTCTCGCCTTGGCTCTAGTTTTTGCTCATAAGCATGTTTCAGTTCTTTTCTGACCATATAGAGCTCACCGTTGGTATCATCTAGTTGTTGGATCAGACCGTCCATTTCAGTTCCATACCTTTCAAGGTGGTCTTTTAAGGCACTGATTTCAGCATTCTTGTCGCTGATGTCATTCTTGGCTTTCTCTAGAAGCTGTTCGGCATACTGGAGTCTGTTTACCAGGTCTTTCTGGGCAGCCTTTGCATGTTGTTGGTCGAGCTGAGCTGCTGTCAGGGCTGCTTGGAGCTTCTTAACTTGTTCCATTGTTTCCCGCTCCCTCTCGTTGGGTGCTTTGAGTTGATCTTGAACTTTCACTTCCAGCTTGTCTATGCGGCGTTGAGCACATGTCAGTTCCTCTTGAAGGTGGGTGATGTGCTTGTCGCTCAGTTTCAGCTGGGTCGTGAAGGCATAGCTTAGGGAGCTGGTGATTTTAACGAGCTCCTCGTGGTTGTTGTTGTGGCTTGAATCTTGTGTCAGGAATCTTCTCAGCATTAGGATTATTATTAAAAATAATAACAGTTCAAATGTCTTGGGGGTGAGGCTGTTTGTCATGCCTCTCAGCCAAGTGTTCACATCTTCCCCTTGTGCAAAGGGGTCTGCAGTCTGCGGCATGTTGGCACGCTAGGGAGAAGAGAGACTGACACAGATCTGTGTGGAGTAGAAGCCTATGTGTGGTGTGACAACTAAGTGTTGTGTCAGTGATTTTGAACCACTTAGTGTAATGTGGTGATGACTGTGTTGGTCTCAGGGTATCTAGGTATACTAGAGATGTGAAGACTTCGTTACTCTAATGAGGAAGAGGGAAAAGAGAGAAACAGGTGAAAAACAAATTCAATTAAAAGAAACAATTCCTTTTTTTTTCAAATGAGGAAAATTGTTTTTTTTTTTTTTCAACTAAATGTTGTTATCAAGGCAAACAATATTATTAAGTCTCTGTCGTAGACAAAGGAATAATAATAATAATAATTCTGATATCTCTTTTCTTAGTCTGACAAGATTGACATCATACACCTTACAGTTGGACCGCTCACCAGGGAGGCTGTGAAGACAACGATTGATCAAAACTTATCTCTATTAAAATTGATCTCAGCGTTGAATGAGATGTTAAAATTTGGATTGCGTTTTCAAATGTGGGGAGGCTAGGAAGAACGAAAGAGGGTTTGATTACAATCAAATTCGTAAGCATGATTTGTCTTCTTTGACAAGATTGTGTATTTTATTCACTTAGAATTGATTGATGGTTCTTACAGGTCCCTACAAATGTGAAAAGTGAAGAGGGAAGAAAATGGAGAGAACAGGAGAGGAAGGAAAGAGATAGGAAGTTGAGTGGATCGGGTCCACTAGCACGCGGTTATGCCCGACTACGAGTAGAGTGTTGTTTTCAGTTGCTACACAACTATCAACAAAAATAAATTTTGGGTGAAAGAGATTTGTCTCTCTAATTTATTTTAACTCGTAGTGAGGGATAACAATGTCTCCTATGAGCCTCGGGTGTGTGTTCCCGAGCTAGGATACACAGAGTAAAGAAAATGGTAGGACAAGGTAAAATTTAAAAGTAATAAATGGGCAAAATAAGCAAAATGAAATTAAATGAAGGAGGAAATCAGTAAATAACAATAGTAGTAGCTAAGCGCATAACCAAAACAGGAAGAAAGAGGGGTAAAACGCAATAAAATAATGAGCGAGTATAAGTTTGAATAGAATCTATTGATATGGTAATAAATAAATTAGATAGAATAAGTTTACTTAAACTTTCAAAGTTCAAGGCTTATTCGTACCTAAAATAATTAGACCCATAAGAGAATACTAGAAGTAATAATCATATGAAATGATCTGAGGGGAAATTTGAATGATTCCAAATAAATTTAATGTTTTAATTAAATTTTGAATTTGGCACAATTAATAATTGTGAACTCGTATTTCCCTTTCTAGTAAAATGCAAATAAGTGGTAAGAAGTGAGAAATTACAGAAATAAGAAAGAGAAAGACCAACAAGTGTATTAGTTGAGATGTTTAACAAGGTTAAACCACTTTAGCTTTTCATACACACACTATTCAACCACTGGATGTTAAATGCTAACTTTGAAGCTAATGGCTTTAGCATAGACTTCAATGTAAACACAACCGTTTCGTTAGCTTAGCATGGAGTTTGTTTACAATAGCATTGATGTGCTGCGCGTGCGCAGTTCAGAGTTGCTCCGGAAGTAGGTTAAGACTTCCGTGTCACGATCGTACCTGTGGCAACCAAAACAAACTCTAGTGGACTAGCATATGCATTGCAAGTACAGTTAAGCAGGTTACATGAAATGTCGGCGCATTTCAACACTGTACAAATAACAACACCGCTTTTAGTTGGTTCTGCGATGTGGCGCTTAAACTCTCAGTTCGTTCCGAGTTTGATTAAACTTTATTCAAATAGCAGTTTCGTGCTGCAGCTAAGGAAAACAGTGATCGGATCATAAAAGTGTGCCAGTTTCTCTGGACACAAACACAACAGGTTTTCTTCGCTGTTGGTTCACTTTAACTTTACTTGATCAAGCTTTTTAAAAACTCCCATTCAAATCCCTCTCGGAGATTTAATTCACTTTGTGAACAGTGTACACAAACAGGCAAGCATTATTCTCTAATGTTTAACCCAGGGGAGTCAATAGCCTTTGATTTGGCAGTGGAACACGCACTGTCAATCAGACTATCAGTAATAAGGCTTTGATGAATAGATTGAGGAACACGCTCAAGACTATTCTTTATCCACCGATTTATTTCCGTTTTAACTATTGCAGTTTAGCTCAGTTCGGCTCACAGTAACTGAGATTCGGGAGTATAGCTATTTAATGATCTGGAACCCGCAGAACATCAATTCAGCTATAAAACAAGGCATTATAGAAAAGAGGAACACGCTCAATTTCAACCTTATCGTACGATCTCAGATAACTTTAAGTTCACTTACTGCAGTTGAACAAAGAGTTGGACTCGAGTTACAGGCTTCTCTGCTTTCATTCAAACAGGGCGCGCGCTGCTGACGTCACACGCGCGCTCACACACACACTAGTCTCAGAAGCGTCTCATCTTTCATACCGGAGCAATAGAAAAGATTAAATAACTTGGTTTATGCTCACAATTTAGATTAATCTGCCCGCATTCTCCACCAATAATATGTAGAAATTGTAAATATATATAAGTAATATATATAAGGGAAACAAGTCAATTTAGCTCAAAGGAAATCATTTATGATTTTATAGGGAATTTGAACAGAATCAGTGTTTCACGGCTGATCACTGAGTCGGCAGCGAGTCACTGAACGAGCCGTATAACATCAACTCTGCACTGGATATTACGATCCAAAATATAGTGAAAACACTATTAATAAGCACAGTAACAAGATCGGCAGATTAAGACATTAACTTGTAAGCACAAAACACAAGATACTTCTCTTTTCAATATAAATAAGACTTTATTTATATAAACCTAAGACATGTAAACTAATCTAATCTAACACATGAACACACGCATTCACACGTTGCAGAAAGAGAGGAAAGGATGAGTTTACAGAATGAAAATGTGAAATCCCAAGTTTACAGCAATATGTGCAATTGCCTATAGACCTGAACCATCAATCATTTGACCCTCGCATTGAGTTTCTCAATGAGGCTAAAATTTATATTAAACTGCACCGACTCAGCAAAAGTCTGGAGGTTGTACTTGCTTGTGTTGCCTTAAGGAATTCCCTTGTGTCCTTGTCGTCTTTGGAGAAAGGGGTTTCCCGAGGTTGCTGATTGGCTGAGTTCAGTGGTCTTTCGTAGTAACGTCTTGGGCGTTGGCTCTTGATGCGGAGTTGGTCTGGTTGAAGTTTGGGCGGGTGCAGTCGAAGCTGGACTTTGCGGCAAACTTAACTTAACAAAACTCTCACGGAAAGACAAGAAATTAAAGTAAAAGAATAAAAGAATGTAACGAGACTAGGTGGTTTTTCTTCTCATTGTGTTGGCAGCTGGCATGTAGGCCAGAGCACGCTCAAAGAGCAGCGTCGAAACGCGGTGGCAAAAGAGAAGAAGAGAAGCAGAGGAAGAGCGCCAAGAGAAGAGCTGTCCTGAGTATTTAAACTCGGTTTCTAGACCGTCCTATCTGGATGTCTTGACCAATTAGAAATGATCTTGGCTCGTGGTGTTGTATGTTTCTCCTCCCCATTCATAAATCTAACATGTTATCTTATCAGTCATATGGTCCAAATGTTCCCGCTCTTACAGAGTACAATTTTGGACATGATTTCTCTAACAAGACTGTGGTACATTTGACAAAGAATTGATTGGAAGAAACATTTAAAGCATGATTTTTCAAACTCATACATACCAAACATGAGTATTAAGTCTTAAAACTATTCCCTAGTTATTAAAAGACATACATCATATGTGATTAAAACATGATGGTTAATCGTGTGGGTTACATACATGATATGGGGTTATGCATAAACATGATAAGTCCTTTTAAGATGATTTTGGTGCATCTATATGTGAAAAGGCAGTTTCTGTACCGTTCTGTGAACATAAGGACATGTTCTCTGTGAAGACTAGAGAGGTTAAAAGGTCTCTTAAGGAATTTCAGTCTCCGTCTGTCTTCTATGTGGAGAGCTGGGATGACCCACCCAATGAAGTCTCTAGCTCGTGATTTTGATCACAGATTTTCAAGTGACAGCCATATCTTTGACCATCAGTCCTGATTACTTGCTCCAAATATGATCGTCTCTTTCCTGAATTGGAATTATCAATAAGTGTTCTTTTGTTTGAATGTTGCAAGCTGTTCTGTGAAAGAGGCTTGTTGGTTTGCTTTCTTCAGAGGGCTGGAGCTAGGAATCTGATTTATGACGAACATCCTGTTGCAGCCTTGGGATCCTCTCTGGAATTTCGGCTCCTCGTGTTTCAATGTTCGGATCGAATCTTAACTTTATCTGACTCATTCTGATCCTACACACAGACTGAAGTAGTTTAAGTCTTTGGTTCTTCAAATTGTGATGATTTTGGCTCACATTTAACAAAAACCCACCAATTCACTATCTCAACAAATTAGAATATGGTGACATGCTAATCAGCTAATCAACTCAAAACACCTGCAAAGGTTTCTTGAGCCTTCAAAATGGTCTTTCAGTTTGGTTCACTAGGCTACACAATCATGAGGAAGACTGCTGATCTGACAGTTGTCCAGAAGACAATCATTGACACCCTTCACAAGGAGGGTAAGCCACAAACATTCATTGCCAAAGAAGCTGGCTGTTCACAGAGTGCTGTATCCAAGCATGTTAACAGGAAGTTGAGTGGAAGGAAAAAGTGTGGAAGAAAAAGATGCACAACCAGCCGAGAGAACCGCAGCCTTATGAGGATTGTCAAGCAAAATCGATTCAGGAATTTGGGTGAACTTCACAAGGAATGGACTGAGGCTGGGGTCAAGGCATCAAGAGCCACCACACACAGACGTGTCAAGGGATTTGGCTACAGTTGTCGTATTCCTCTTGTGCGTCTTACCTGGACTAAGGAGAAGAAGAACTGGACTGTTGCATACCTCACGTATCTCAACAAATTAGAATACTTCATAAAACCAATTAAAAAAAAAAATAAACATTTTTAGTGAATTGTTGGCCTTCTGGACAGTATGTTCATTTACTGTATATGTACTCAATACTTGGTAGGGGCTCCTTTTCCTTTAATTACTGCCTCAATTCAGCGTGGCATGGAGGTGATCAGTTTGTGGCACTGCTGAGGTGGTATGGAAGCCCAGGTTTCTTTGACAGTGGCCTTCAGCTCATCTGCATTTTTTGGTTTCTTGTTTTTCATTTTCCTCTTGACAATACCCCATAGATTCTCTATGGGGTTCAGGTCTGGTGAGTTTGCTGGCCAGTCAAGCACACCAACACCATGGTCATTTAACCAGCTTTTGGTGCTTTTGGCAGTGTGGGCAGGTGCCAAATCCTGCTGGAAAATGAAATCAGCATCTTTAAAAAGCTGGTCAGCAGAAGGAAGCATGAAGTGCTCCAAAATTTCTTGGTAAACGGGTGCAGTGACTTTGGTTTTCAAAAAACACAATGGACCAACACCAGCAGATGACATTGCACCCCAAATCATCACAGACTGTGGAAACTTAACACTGGACTTCAAGCAACTTGGGCTATGAGCTTCTCCACCCTTCCTCCAGACTCTAGGACCTTGGTTTCCAAACGAAATACAAAACTTGCTCTCATCTGAAAAGAGGACTTTGAACCACTGGGCAACAGTCCAGTTCTTCTTCTCCTTAGCCCAGGTAAGACGCCTCTGACGTTGTCTGTGATTCAGGAGGGGCTTAACAAGAGGAATACAACATCTGTAGCCAAATTTCTTGACACGTCTGTGTGTGGTGGCTCTTGATGCCTTGACCCCAGCCTCAGTCCATTCCTTGTGAAGTTCACCCAAATTCTTGAATCGATTTTGCTTGACAATCCTCTCTCGGTTCTCTCAGTTGCTTGTGCATCTTTTTCTTCCACACTTTTTCATTCCACTCAACTTTCTGTTAACATGCTTAGATACAGCACTCTGTGAACAGCCAGCTTCTTTGGCAATGAATGTTTGTGGCTTACCCTCCTTGTGAAGGGTATCAATGATTGTCTTCTGGACAACTGTCAGATCAGCAGTCTTCCTCATGATTGTGTAGCCTAGTGAACCAAACTGAGAGACCATTTTGAAGGCTCAAGAAACCTTTGCAGGTGTTTTGAGTTGATTAGCTGATTGGCATGTCACCATATTCTAATTTGTTGAGACATTGAATTGGTGGGTTTTTGTTAAATGTGAGCCAAAATCATCACAATTAAAAGAACCAAAGACTTAAACTACTTCAGTCTGTGTGCATTGAATTTATTTAATACACGAGTTTCACAATTTGACTTTTCCACAACATTCTAATTTATTGAGATGCACCCGTAGTGTGATCGCTAACCGCGCCGGAGCATGAAACAGTTAATTTGCTATTTTTGTATGCGCTATTGTTATCATTATGTTATCATAAATCTTTATTACTACTTGGATATCACACTTTTCAATTAATTTAATTTCGAGTACATTTAGATTTATAATGGGTCTGGTTCGCATCTTATTGATGAACAGGTACTGTAGTTTTTCGTGAGTAAAGCTGCAAATTCCACCATTAACCTCAATTGCCTCTATAATAATCCTGTGATATCTGTCTGTTAGCGAAAGGAAACTCGCATTTGGGCTTTAGTACAAGGAAACTGTGTCTAGTGTGAGTATACACTTAGAACATTTTTTTTTTTTAATTGTGGTGTTCATATTTTTGTTACTCAGCAAGTGTCCGTGGGTCTGGTGGACCTGCTGCATTTTTGGGTTTTTAATTCAGCACAATTAAAAATTTTATGTTAAAATACTCAACAGATGTTTACTTCATCCCAATTACAAGCAATATAAACAGTAAATATGGTTGATATTTGCCTTGTACTTTGTTAAATCACATTTATGAATTAAAGTGCTACAACCTTGTGCAGGAATGGCAGAGGCAGAAACACAAAACTCACACTTACACTCACTCTCTTACAGACTCTCTCTCTCACACATACACACACATAAACACACATACACATGCTAATAGCAGGCCTAGACAATAGTAGGACAGAGTGAAGGTACACAGGACCTAAAATTTCCACTCTTTTATTACCCCCGGGTCCAGTGGACCCGAACATCCTGTATGTAAAATAAGTGTGTAGGGGGAGTGTACAGTGAGTGGTCATTGAAAATTTGTTCTGATAAATGTTCTTCGCAGAAAATGAGCCTAGGCCAGTGAGTATGAGTTTGAAAAAATAATTAATCGTATAATTCTTTTACTGACAAAAAGTGAAACCGGGTCCCACAGACCTGAACACCATACAAGGGTTAAATTTATATATTTATTATTAGCATTATAGTTATCTTTGTCCACACACACACACACACACACACACACACACACACACACAGAAAGCTGCTTATTACTCATTTATCCATGTTTCTTTATCGCTCTGTGTCAATAACTCCTGCCTACTAAAAGCTACACAGATATATTTGCATATCACGATGATATAGAGATGATATAGAAAAAGTTCAATCGATTTACACTTTATATCATCGCCGACATATATATTGTCATATTGCCATAGCAAGCAGTAATGATTAAAGTTTAATGAACACATTTGACTAGCTAGTTGGTAAAACCTAAATCTGACCAAAAAAAAAAAAAAAAAAAACCTAACAAGCCTGACTAGTACTAATGCTATGTTCCCCTTGCTAGTGCTCTTTTTTACCTGCTGGGACAGGTGTGCTTTTTTTCCCACAAAAGCAAGATCACCTTGTTTTAATGTTAAAGTCATGCACATAGTAGTGCAATAACCATTTCAAGCATTTTGTATGGTTTATACACAGCAAAACAGCATGTATTTGACTGAAAATCCAGAATCATCAAGAAGCTAACTGTAAAGATAACACTGTGAATGATGATATAGTTGTCAACAAATGAGATGCTACATTTTATTCCAAATTAAATATCTTAAATATCTACGATTTTGACTTTAATAAGATTTTCCCAGGAAACCTGGCGTCCTCCACGATTCCTATTCTTTCCAACAGCAAAGCACTTGAATGCGACATGCTTGTAATCAGGACTTCTGAAATTGGAAATAGGACATTTTAATAGCACACGAAGGCAGTATTATTCCTTATTTCCTTACAGGAACCCAGAAAATTTCATTACCCAATTCTAGATGGAGTCATACAGCTGCAGCTCACATGCATGAAAGTGGCATGTTTGAGGTTTGACTAGTTGATACAGGAAATCAGCAGTCTAATAAAGAGGTTGATTGGCAAAAAGTATTTTATGTATTTTGAAAATACAAAAATACTAAGATTAAATGTATTTAAATACAAAATAAATTAGATTTTTTTCAAAGGTATTTAAATACAAAATACAAAATTGTATTTTGTATTTCAAATACCAATTTTAAATACATGTATCTGAAATACTGCCCATCCCTGATTTTGGTCACAGAAATGCATTATTCAGTGCTGTAACGTTAATTTGACGCGACTGGCTGAAGTTGGACGTGCACTGTGGGCAGACCGGACTAATCTATAATGAGAATCGTTGTCGATGATTTTCATTATTGTAATAATCGATTTTATCGATTAGTTGTTGCAGCCCTATCTGTCACATTGTTATGATCTGTTGGATCTGTTACAGTCTCTGGAAAATCCCTGCAGGCTGCTTGTGCTTTTAGAACGAGTTTGGTCAAATTTAACCTCAGTATGATACTGAAAGTAAAAAGATTTTCCACTGTTCAGACAAACATAGTGACTAAAATAACTCTTTTTTGGCATTGTGTGTGACTATGCATAATATATTACACTTTTTGCAACTAAATGTCATTAATGGAACAGGAAGTTCTTTATTCATAAATATGCCACATTTGTACATAATACAGACTGAAAGACCATCAAATTGGGTGTGTTTTACAGTATGTGCCTCTGGTTGTCTTTTATTTGTCTCTGTGTGAGTGAAGGGTTTACTTTAAAATCTTATGTGACTGAATGACGAGAGTTCATGCTCAAATATTTCTACAGCTTACTGTTACACATCTTTTTTATTTTTTATTATTAAAATGTTGTACTGTTGAATCAGAATAATTTACATTTGGCAAACTTCTAGGATCTAAATGATGATATGCCTGTGATGACAAACCTGTTTAGTAACTCCACTGAGTTGAGAGCATTCCAGAAAATTTGTTTTTTTTTTTACATTTTTTTATTCAAGATTATCACATGAGGCTGAGTCACAGGTATTGTGAGGATAAACAGATACTACCATATAATAATATCTGTATGGAGAAAGAAAGAGCGAGAGAAAGGGGTGGGCGGAGGGGCAGATAAGTACAGATAGATGAAAGACACATTAAGATAAAGACTAAAGGTTCATGGGAAAGTGAAAGTGCTAAAAGGAAATGAGTAACTAGATTGCAGGATCCTAGAAAAATAAGCAAGTATTCATGTAGCAAGGTTGGTCATGCTCCAGGTCCCCGTGATGATAGTGTACTTCTTATAAACCAGCTACTTTCTGTGTAGAAGCCCTGGCACTATGTTACACCCGTGTCAATTAATGTGACAACAGGTCTATAGAGGTAAGCCCAGATAAAAATGACTATATCTTTAGAGAATATTGCTTTATCCAAGATCAGCACAGGTTTTTTGAAGACCTCCTTTTAAAATCAACTTTAAAAGTTCAGGAGATTGTCTAACATAGTCAGGTTCGATTTTATTTAATTAATAAGACGAAATAAACCATTTTTTGAGCATGTTGTTGTGAGAAGACTTAATTGAACCTGGGAACAATTATTGACTTCTGGTAAGTTCTGTGTATTATGATATAATACAACGAATAAAATGAAGATGGTTTACCAGTGTCAGATTTATGTTTGAGGACTTTTAAAAACATGATTATGTTTTCCTTTCTCAATTTCCTTTCACATAACTTGAAGACTTTCAACTTGGTCCATGGATAGCTGAGTAATTGCCATTGATGTAAATTTGTCTAGTTTAACCAGCCTAAGCTACTGTTTATAAACAGCTCCATCTAAAAGTTGTTGTAAGGAAACACTTAAGTGCAAGATCACATTTTAGTCATATTGCTTCTTGGTGTTGTTTAGACTTTAGTTTTGAGAGATGAGAGATTAGTCTCAGATTCCACAGAACGCAGTGACCACCCACAATCTATTCGCTGAGCTTATTGAGCGTTGCACACAAAAATGCGTCTTCACACAACTTGCAGAAGTCAAGGTGCACCAATTCTGGAAACATGTTTACACAAGTTAATACACTTACGGAAAAATTAATCACTGGAACTGACATTTCGCCGGGTTGGTGTGTCACATCTTTGAAAGATTATTGTCTGAGTAACAAGTAGGTATTTAAGAGAAAGAATGAAAATTACACTTTTGTAAGCAATTTCTGTGAAATAACCTGTACTTAGGCTACTACATCCCTGCTGAAAAAAAAAAAAACACAGCTAAAACCAGCCTAAGACGGTTGGCTGGTGTTAGCTAGTCATCAGCCTGGTTATAGCTGGTCAGCAAGCTGGTTTTAGTGGGGTTTTGACCACTTCTTTTGCTGGTCAGGTTGGGTGACAAGCTGACCAACCAGCAAAAACCAGCTTGGCCAGGCCCGGAGACCAGGTAAATCCAACTACTTCCAGCATAAACCAGCTAAGACCAGTCTGAGTCTGGGTTTAGCTGTTTTTTTTTTTTTTTTAGCAGGGTTATAAACAGACAGAAACTCATGTCTACACATATTTTTGACTGTTTTTACTTTCCTTTCTATACAGTCGGTCATGGACTTGATGTGTAATTATTTTATTAATCATTATATCTGTTAATGAGTTTTTCATGTTGGTATTATTGTGACAGAACTGGGTGGAAAACACTAGAAGTCACTAAAATGAAACAAACATCTACTATTCTGCATTAAGTATTGTAACATTTTTATGATTCATGGTGATACTACAAAAGAAAACCCTTTTCTTACCAACATGTTTCCTCCTTGTCCTCAGGCATCAGGTCAGGATCAGAGCGTTCATTGAACGCCCTTTGTTGGTTGTTTAGACAATGCCGTAAAATTACATGCAGCCAACAGAGGTCGCCCTTAGCTTCGGAACTGAACTTAAAAAGATAGTTCACTAAAAAAGATTTTGTGATAATTTACTTTCTCTCATGTTGTTCCAAACCTGTACGAAATTCTTTCTTGTGCTGAACACAAAAGAAGATATTTTGAAGAATGTCATTGAGTAAATGATGGCAGAATTTTATTTTTGGTGACTCATATCTCTCACAAGCTTATCTCTCACAAATATGTCATCTCTTGGATTGGAGACCTGATATGACGGTATATTTGCTTCTAACCACAAAGAAAATTACTGTTGTATTTTAGCCCCTGGCCTTGTTTTATTTGCATAAATTGCTTAAGGGATAATACGGTGGGAAGCTATTCCTAGATCATGTGATATGTGTTCATACATACATGACTGACTATAATTAAATCATAGCATTACTTTATCAGGTTTAAACAAACACACTCATACACTTATACAGACAGACAGATAGATAGATAGATAGACAGACAGACAGACAGATAGATAGATAGATAGATAGACAGACATTTTAGTAAAGGACACATAAAAACAAGTCAAAATACATTCTTAAATTTTATTTAAAAAACATAACGTAGAAAACCGCGATTTTAACAGCATGTAAACATTAGCATCTTTGTACAAAAAGTCTGTTCAGACAATAAATTAAGAAGTTCAGTTCATGATGTCCTCTGTTGAGTTTATCCATCACTCATTCAGTGTTATCCTCTCATCAATATTACGTTATGCTTTGGCTCATTAGAGTAACCACAAAGCAGCAGGTGCACTGTCAGTCCTGCGCAAATCCTCTCCGTATGACTGTAAGTGCGTCTGTGCAAACAACCAGTCCAGTGGGTCTTTAGTGCCGCGGTCCACCTGACTGTTGAACCTCAGCGTGACCTCATCCAGACCCAGGGAAGCGCGGCGGGGCTGCAGAGCCCGAGAAGCGCTGCGTGATGTTGAGGTAGAACCAGCATGTTTCCCCACGGGCTTACGCCTCTGAGTCCTGGATATCCTCAAAGGGCCGCAAGCAGGCTGGGCAAGTTCCTTGATGGAGTTTGTGTATTCTTCCAGGGACTGTGAGAGGTCCTCGTGCGACTCTGTTATTGTCGGTAGAGGAGCCACTGACAAGAATAATCTCCTGGGTTTCATCCTAGAGAGATGAGAGACTGTTAGTTATTCTTGTATTTTGTATCTACACTCTTAAAAATAAAGGTTTTTGCAACAAGGCCATATAAGAACTCATTTTTGTTTTCGTCTCACCAAAGAACCTACATAGTAAACTCTTAGTGTGAAGAACATTTTAAAATTCTAACAAACTTTTCCACTATGAAGCACCAGTTTTGGTTCGCCAAAGAACCTTTAAGTGATCAGTTCTTAAATAAAACATTTTTTCTTAGTGTGAAGTACATTTAAAAAAAAAAAAATAAATACTTATTCCATTATCAAGAGTCTGTTGTGCAATGGAAAGTTTCCACACTCTCAAAAATAAAGCATCCAAAAGAGTTTCCCAATTTTGAGTTCCCAAAAGAACCTTTTAGTCAATAGTTCTTAAAAGAACCATTTTTTTCTTATTGTGAAGAACATCTTAATATTCTAAAGTGCCTTTTTTCACTGCAAAGAACCCTTTGTGCAATAGAAGGTTTCCATAGATGTTAAAAGTTCTTCATGGAACCATAGATGCCAATAAAGAACCTTTTTTTAATGAGTCTTTAATGACCTTTGAAATGTTTAGTTGTAATGAACATAAATCATGCAGTAAATCAAATATCTCAAACTTACCTGTAGGACAAGCTTGTAGGATCGCAGTGCTGATTGTTGTGCAGAGGTTGTGTCTGAGACTGTGTTTGGTTTGATCTGGTTTAGAGGCAGCTCACCACCTTTTATAGGCCACGGCAGTAAAGGACTATAATCCAAGGCTAATGGCACTAAATTTAGCTAAGTGTTGACCTTGGATGCCTGACAGGAAGTGTGTGTGTGCAGAACGGAGAGTAGAGAGGAAGCTGACCAATGGGACCCCGCCGCAGCTGCCCGAATGTTTACATTGCAGTAACAATGAGTCCCTGGGAGCACTCAGCCCTCCACCTACATGACACTTGACTGCACTCACTCACAATTACAACAGCTGCCAACACCATTACAATATTTTATCTTGGTCACAGGTTTTTGTTGAAGAGCAGGTCCTCAGAGATCCAGCGGGGAAAAGTCTGGTGGACTGCAGCTTTGACCTCTGTCTTGCTTTGTGATTGTGCTGAATGATTATTTAGTTAAAGAATCACAAGAATCTCCTGTTGAGGGCTGGACAATTGAGTATTAAATAAAGTTTATGAATTCGGAACATAAATAGCCTAGGACTGAAATGAGATGTTGACACAAGATCTTCCATCTATGTAATTATATGTAAATGTCACCATAAATGAGTTTGTTTGAAACACAGTGGTTTTGTGGTTTGTTGAATTAATGTGTCACTGGGGTTTTAAGTTGAAATGCAGCGGCGGTAATAATATAAGAGCTAAATTATAATTCACAAGTGAGTTGTGTTTTCTCACCTCAGATTCACCCCTCAGCTAAAACCAAAACTATACAGTACAGCAAAGAAAGGTGCTCATCAAATTAGGTTAAATTGTATAAAAATAGAAGGTTGTGACACTGTTACATGATCTGCTACAACTAGTTATTTTAAGCAGGTGTCCTGAATGAAACCTTGCAGTTTAATCTCTATGGTATATTTAGCTCTGTCAAGGCAGTATCGTGCTTTGCATGTGAACGGAAGAGACTTATCTACTTTGTTGACTTAGGCCTTGATAGGATTAATACTGTGATTAAGTGGCACGTTTCAGCTTGAAAAGATCATACAGTCTATCTATCTGTCTATCTATCCGTCCGTCCATCCATCCATCTATCTATCTATCTATCTAATACATTTTTAATAATACATTTGCCAGACATTACTTTTACTGTCCATTATTTAATCCAATTTATTATTGTAATTTCCATTCTCAGTCTTCCAATTCCCAATTTAAAAAGTGCAGAACATCAGAGTGTTGTGATTCAAATGATTATGCGTTTTCTTAAGAAATTAAAACATTTATTTGAGAAAGATGCATTAAATTGATGAAAAGTGATAGTAAAGATATTCATAATGTAACTAAAGATTTCTATTTTAAGTGCTGTTTATTTGAACTTTATGTTCAAATAAACAGCAAAGGATCCTGAAAAAAATGTATCATGGTTTCCACAAAAATATTAAGCAGCACAACAGTTTTCAACAGTGTTAACAACAATAAGACATGTTTCTTGAGCACCGAAACAGCATATTAGAATGATTTCTGAAGGATCGCTTTGCCATCACAAGTACATTGCATTTTAAAATATATTAAAAATAGAAAACCATTAGTGCTTTAAAGTGTACTAAAATTTTACAATATTAATATTTATACTGTATTTTTTTAAATCAAAGTCTTTCAAAAAACAACTCCCAGCCTTTAAATGGTAATCAATTGTCATATGTCTTGTCAATTTGATAATGTAAGTATATTTCCTTTTGTGCTGACTGTGGCCTATATTACAGCACTGTAACATTTTCATTTAGCACTTCTGAGCGTGAAGTATATATAATATATAATAACTGACAGTGAATAATACTGAATTGAAAGCACATTATTGTTCAGAATCAAACTCTCAAATAATATATCTAGTACGTGTGCTATATTGTACTCCTCCCAAAGTGACTTTCCATAACTTCACCGCCTCCAATTGAATATCTGCGGTTTGCAACTGCCTCTCCAGCACGTACACTTGAAACAGAGCTGAGACATGAGCAAGCAGGATTTCCTCCATCTGACAAAGGAGTCAATGATTATTATTATTATTTCTTGCAGGAAGAGGGCGAGCTGATCGTGGAGGGTTTACTCAACATCTCCTGGGGCCTAAGGAGACCAATCAGTCTGCAAATGCACGATGACAACGAGCGCTTTCGCTATGCCTGCACGAGTGCGTGGAGGTCGGAGAGCTCAGAGTCCAGCAGGTGGGTGGATCCGCCTGAATGCTGCTGCTACACCACACCCAGATCCTTTCCTTCATTAGGCCATAACTCCATCTGTTTCTCTCATTAACTCACTCATAGATGTCTCAAGGCATGGGCCAGGATTTGATATGGGTGTAGAGCTTTTTATCTAGGTTAAATGGCTGCTCCTTTATCTTTCTCGGTCAGCTCAGATTTGATCATACTGTACATAATGCTGTGTACTTTTCCTAAAAGCCAACAAATTATTACTTTGAAATTTGATGCCCTTCTGTAATTCTCTAGGGATTGATGACCTGTGGTCATTAATAGAAAGTTTTGTTTTGAGGAACATAATGGCACATGGGTGAAACTGGGTGAAAACTGCAGTTATGTGGTGTTGATCTTTCACCAGCAGAGGAACTGGTTATTCAGAGTCCTGGGCTACTTCTTATTCTCACGTGCAGGACTCTTCTGAATCATGGAAATTTTAATCAGCTGTAATGTTGAAAGCTCCAGTGACCTTAATTTGATACTGTGAGCAAGAAGATTCAGCACGTGAGCATAAGAAGATTGTCACTGTGATTGCATTATTGTATAGCAACAGATAAATCAGAGTAATCAGATGTTTCTTTTGCCAATGAAAGTTTACAGTTACTCTTTTTAATAGAAAATCACAAAAAACAATCAATATAAAGTAAAAATTATTTACATGAGTTGAATTAATTAGTTAATTGTTGGCACTTTAGGGTTATTGTTGTCAACTAAATGTAAAACTAAAACCATAAATAAAACATTTATATTATTACATGAACTAAAATAAAATAAAATATAAAAAATTAATGTAAAAAAACTATATAGACATATAAAAAAAAAACTTAATAAAAATAACACAAACACAAAAGAAATCACTAAAACTTTAACATAAATTAAAATGAAAACAAAATATAAAAATCAAAACTAGTTGATAATATTAAGAAAAACTATAATCATATCTCAATGATACTAAAATAACAATGGCACTTGCCATGAATAATATATAAAAAGATAAAGAAAATTTTTAGATTTTGTATTAAATATTGATCAAATTTTGTATGATATCTAAAATAGTGTGAAACTTAAATCAGATGCTTATGTAAGATCAATAAGGCTTATTGCTTATTACATGTCCCAATGTCCCAAATATTAATAACAAAAAATTTAATTTCAAGTTTCCAAACTTCATTTAAATAACAATAAAGCACATAATATGTAGTATGATCTCTTGAGATTAAATAACTAAATTTAATGTTTTCTTCCATTAAAATTATTTTTATAAAGCTTAGTTTTCCGTTATGTATTTTATTTATGTGGTTATTGTTTACAGGAATGAAAATGCTGAACACCAGTTTTGTTCAGAGCCCAACAACAACAAAATCAGTGCCTCACCTATACCCAGTGAGTATGAAAATGATCCATATCATTCCACACACAATTAGGAAAATCTTATCAGAAATGTTGATTCTTGTTGGAAAATGGACAACATTGGTGGTTGTTATAGATTAGAAGTTTAACTGAACTAAATGCATATCTAGATGTTCACCACATGTTTCCAACACATCATTGAATGCCTCATCTTAATATTAGCTTGTTTTTGTCTCTGGTTGCTGTTCTGCTGCAGGTGCGGATGGAGCTGAGGAGGACATCCCTCAACTGCTAAGAACGAGAAGTGACGCGAGCTTTATGAATATCCAAAGAAGACCCAAAATCCACAACACTGCCGATTCACAGAGGATAAAGAGACACCGCTTCTCCATTAACGGCCATTTTTACAACCACAAAGTAATTTAAATACAACTTTTGTGTTAAGACGTTTTTTTTTCTTTAATATAATAAAAAAAGCACAGTTAACCTTAGTGCACTTGAACTATGACAGTCTATAAAGCTTTCATCTAGAGATCAGCAGGGCAGCGTCTCAGATGGAAAAGCAGTGATGAGTTGGAACTCCTCCATGCTCCAAGTTCAGGACAATAGTACAATAGTGCTCAGTGAAAGACAGCACGCCTTGTGCCTGGCAAGGGGCCTGTGCTCTCAGCATCTGTGACAGGAAGTGTCCGTCGTCTAAGTGTTTATGTTGTACATCAGTGTTGTGAGATGGATGCAGGTGTTGAGAGGCAGTTTTTTCCTGTGCAGGCCTTCCCCTTGGCTGCACCATGTGCTTTTATTATCGAGTGTCACCTGCCTCTCTCATATAAATGGTCCTTGAAGGTCATATGAGTTGGCCTGGTGCCTCTGCAGATGTAGATAGATAGATAGATAGATAGATAGATAGATAGATAGACAGACAGATAGATGTACTCTAACCATAAATGTAGAAACAAGCAGTGTTATTTCAGTAATATTCGGATGGATACTGTTATATATTTTTATATATTATATTACATTTTTGATAAATTTTTATTTTACGTATATTCGTAATTAGTTTTAGTAATTTTGTTTTGTTTTCTCATTTTTATTAGTAAGTGTTTTTTTAAATATAGCTTTTTATTATTTTTATTTAATTTGCAGTTTTACTTATTTTAGTACATTAAGTTAAACTGAATGAAATAAGAAATTCTGCTTTGGGAACTATAGCTGAAATAAAATAGGTTTAAGGTTTTTTAAATATTTTATTTTAATTCTACAATCGTTTATTTTATTGCTGCTTTTGCTTTCTTTTTTTTTGTTATGTTTTTTTACAGCAGTTGTACATGATAATTTATTGTTACTTTATTGTGAACAAAAGTGTCTACTAAACTGAATGAAACAATTGTCTGTTGACAAAGTTAAATTGATGACCACATATTACATTACCTGACAAATTGTATAGTAAGAACATTATGTTAATTTTATTATGCCCTATATTATTTTTTCCAATTCTCATTTGCCAAATTTGACACTAATTGTGTGCCACATAATTTATGAAAGATTTGCTGAAATTGATCTCCTTTTTGCACATTTTCTTTACAGACATCAGTTTTTACTCCATCATATGGATCAGTGACTAATGTGCGAGTGAACAGCACTTTGACAACACAGCAAGTTCTTAACCTACTCCTTAATAAGTTTCGGGTAAGTTTTCCCTTATTCAGTTGAATGCCACAGTCTTTTACTTCTTGTTAATTCCCTGTTCTGTACAGGTTGAGAATAAGGCAGATGAGTTTGGCCTCTACCTAGTCCATGAATCAGGGGGTAAGCCTTTTCATTCTTAACCTTACCTTATTTTTAAGAGTCGTCGACTGATCTGCAGATTATATCTTTTGTCTTTAGAGAGAGCAAAACTTAAGGACACAGAATATCCTTTGGTATCTCGTCTGTTGCATGGTCCATGTGAAAAAATCGCCAGAATATTTGTTATGGAAAAGGACCTTGGTGAAGAGATTACGTATGATGTGAGTATTTTGTACATTTCAAAGTTCACAATAGGTCATTCAGAAGGTGCTTCCCCTGGCAAACTAACATTCTGTTGTTCAAATATAGACACAGTAAACAATAATGTCACTTCCAGATGCTACATATCAAGTCTAATTTTAGGATCCTATCCTGGGGACTAACAATTGTATAAATATTTCTATTGCAGACTCAACATTCGTTGTAATATGAAAATGTTGATGCATATGTGCAGGATCTCTGTGATATTTTTGTTAATATTCAGAATACTCTGTGCTTATATCTCAGTGGTTAATGCAATAATGCACTGTCTTACAGGTTGCACAGTATATTAAGTTTGAAATGCCTGCTTTGGACAGTTTCATAAAGAAATTGAAAGAGGAGGAAGAGCGAGAGATTTTAAAACTAACAAGAAAGTAAGTTTCACAAAAATCTGTGTTCCTATAACAAAACAACAGTGTGTTCATTTTAATCTGTTGTACTTTTGTTTTTCACAGATACAGTGCACTGAGATCAATGATATTGCAAAAATTGGATGGCATCTCTAATACTGCAAATTATGCATGAGAAAATGTCGACCGTTTGGATCAAAGGCATCCTCTCTGTTGTACAGTCAACATTAGTGATCCACAGATTGCTAGTTTTAGGTATATCATTTTTGGTGAAGACATGAGTGCAATTACTAGTGTATAAAAAGTATAGGCTACTGGTAAGTAGTGATTAGCAGCTGTAAGTACTTTTACCCACAATTCTCAGGTGTTACAAATTACCTAGAATGTTATTTTATGATGCACTTATGCTCTATGACTTAAAAGACAAACTACTACTGTATTTTTTTAATTTTTTTTAATTTTTTAAACTTAGAACATACACACCCCTGACATGTTTCTACAGTAACAATATTAACTTTTATACATTTTATAATAAAACTAATATATGGAGAATTGTGTTCATTTGGTCTCACGTTTGTTTTGCTAACATATTGTACAGTGTCGTATTAGTTTTGTACTCACATAGAATGTCTAATTTATAACATCTTTAATCATTTCCAGACTTTTGACAATATTAAAAGTCAGTTTGCCATTATAATTATATTTAAAATGGATGCATATGATCCTATTCCAATACAATGTCTTAGTGCTTCATTTCATTTTCTTAAACCATTGTTTTATTGCTTGAGAAAAAAAAAAAAAAATGTTGTGCTGTTTCCCTCATGTTCACAATGAGCATTTCTTATTGTTCTTTGAGTCAGTTCCCACGAGCTATAAAAGCTCATGTTATTGAGACTAATAAGACATGAAGTCAGTGCTTTCTGGCTCGAGTGCCCATGTTACACAGTAGGAGGCATCCTGGGAACAAGGATCATTACATTACTCGAGGTGGTTCCCATTTCCTGGACAAGTAGCACAAGGAGAAAAAATAAACTTTGTGCTTGTGTTCACTTGTTCAGTCTTAAATGCTACAAAATATGTTAGTTGTGATTTTTAAATAATGGTTTGAAATGTTTTTTTTTTTTTTTAAGTTAATAACGTGATTTGTAATGACAACATAAATGTAATGAAATGTATTATTAAATGTATTATGTTTGAGAACAATGCAGGCCATTTTCTGGATTTAGTAAAGCTTTTAACCTTACGTATGCCTACTTTTTAGCACTATTATCTAAGGAAACCTTTGGAACCTGCCTTTTGTGCGACTTATATGAAGAAAATGAAGATTTTGTTAGCTGTGTTTTTACCCTTTGTAACTGCTAACGAACAACCTGAGCCTGTTACCAAAAAAATAAACGTATGGCATCTACAAATAATAATATACTGCCCCCTTCTGGCGAGAAACAGTCACTGTGTTACAATTGCAGTTGTGCTTATCAGTGAATGAAGTACCTTTTATTTAAAGGCCTAATAGACTTAAAAGGCTGTAAAATAAATTTTGGACTTTGGGTTTACAAAAATTCTTATTATTATAGATGATGTTAAGTAGCCCCCAGATATCACATGTACGTCTGCAAGATGTCTGTTAAAGATCTCTTGATCTGGAAAGCATCTGCTGTCTACAAACATCTGACAGACGTCTTTCAGATGTCAGTTTTACACACATTCTAAATCATGAACATCTTAAAGACATCTAATATACATCTATTTGACATCTAAAAGGAAACGTCCTATAGACGTATTGCAGATGAGCAAACACTAAAAAATACGTCTTGCAGATGTAAATGCAGACGTCAAATAGACATCTCCGAGATGTCCTGTGCTATTAGAGCTATAAATTCAAGACCTGTCGTTTTCATAGTGTTCATAATTGACATTTAAAAAGTGCTTATAACGTTATATATAAATGAAAAAAAAAATTCTTAATAATATAACTTAAAAAAACATATCGTTACAAAGAGAAGTCTACGATTAAAAGTTAAAGAGCATTTAACCTCTGGACATTTACCATGGTAAAATTAATACGGAAAATAAATAGATATGCATATATGACAAATAACTGGCATTACTTTTGGAGGTAAAATATGACGACAACATTAAAAATAAGTAATCAATTTTTACTTATTTATTTTTTTAAAGTATGAAGTGTTTTTAATCAGGATAAATGGAAATGACTTCCGGGTTATATTCCGTTATAACCCGGAAAAGCGGACTTGTTTACCATTTTTAGATTAATTTAACAGAGAGGAACCATGCAGACAGTCATATTTCCATAGAATGATTGAGATTATTGTCTAGGCGACGTTACGTAGATCAAGTGCAGTTCGGGGAGGAGCGTTTGCTGAAGTCCCCAGCAGAGAGAAACCTTTAGTTCGGTCCTCTGTGTCGTGCACGAACCGATTCAATGGCGCTACGTTCAGCTCGTGATTCTCACATATTCATAATCGGATGCGGCATCTCAGGAATTAGTGCCGCTCAGAAATTACTTAAACACGGTTTTCATAATGTGCACATCATAGAAGCGACTGCGAGAAGCGGGGGGAGAATACGAACGGGCAGACTGGGTATGTACAGGGATTATTGCTTTTAAAAATGAACATCTGTCTGAAATCACTGACGGGGAAATTTAGCTTCTATAATTTGTTTACTTTCGTCATCTTATACTGATATTTATCCTTCAGTAGGCTACTCTAAAATTGTGTGTTTTGCAACTATGTAGCCACTGTATTCGTGGGCGGGGCTTAACTGCACTTCTGGGTTCTGGCTGTACAAGTTCTCAATGTAAATGGGTCACGTTGTCTATATCAGTGGTTCTCAACCAGAGGCATCAGCAAACTTATTTAATTAATAGTTATTTAAATTGCTGGAATGACTAAATTAAGTGTAAGAAAATAAACAGCTTTGTCATAATTGCAGTACAAATATCAGTTATATTTATATTGGGGGCCTTTGAGTCAACAAGGTTGAATACTACTAGTATATATTTTGTAAAGGTTTTGAGTTAAAGTCCAAATTTTTCATGTGAACGCAATAAAACCACACTGGAATACGGACAGGCAAGGGTCAACTATATGATGAAAGTACATTTTAACAGAGGTTGAATCATGTTCTGAGGACAAAGGTATTCTTTGTAAACGTCAGGTCAGAGCAAGTTACAGATTTATACAATTTATTAACTACAGTATTTCTTGGCCACAAATAATGATTTGATATCATTTGTTACCTTCAATGTTTTTGCTGTTTGCTTATATATATATATACACACACATACAGTATATAGTTATATATTTCTATTAATTGTTTTTTATTATACTTGTTTTACTATTTAAATTTAGGCATATTGCCACTAGAAGTCTATTTTAGATCGTTGTCCAATATTTACATTTTTTTTTTTTTTGTTGTCCAATATTTACATTTTTTTTTTTTTTTTGTTGCCAAGACTAGAATGTACTTTGAGAAATATTCAGTAGATTAAAAAGCTAGCCATGGTCTTCTCCATAGATGCATATAATATTTATTTTTATTTTTTTTCCATTTGTTCAAGGTGATAACATTGTAGAGATCGGCGCCAACTGGATCCATGGCCCATCAAAGGAAAACCCAGTGTTTCGTTTGGCATGTGACTACCAACTCCTTGACAAAAAGTCAATGTCTGAAGAAAACCAGGCCATTGACGTTGGAGGTCATCCACTGTTTGTTCCTAACTGGTTTACCAGTTCAGGTCAAAAACTGGGGCTTGAGACGATGGGGCCAGTGGTGGAGTTTTTCATGAAATTACTGGAAAGGAGTCAGCAGTTCCATGACAGCGGTGGAGAACCTCTGCCGAGCGTTGGGGAGTTTGTCAAGGCAGAGGTTGAACGACTGGCCCCAGAAGAGTGGAAGGAGGACCAGGCTAACACTGCATTAAGACTGGGCATGATAAACACACTGCTGAAGCTGGAGTGCTGTGTCAGTGGAACCCACACGATGGATGATGTAGGCCTGGGAGCCTTCGGCATGTATAAAACTCTCCCAGGATTGGACTGCACTTTCCCAGAGTAAGTCTCAGAGCCTTTCTTGTACATTTTGAAGTGTCTCAGTTATCCAATTCCAAAATGCTGAATCTTGTAAAGTTTGCAAACTAAACATGTTCGTGCATTCTTTTTTCCTCCTAGAGGTTATGAAGGTTTAATTGATCACATGATGAAGGAACTTCCCAAGGACATAGTCTTGTACAACAAGCCAGTGAAGTGCATTCACTGGAACAACACCAAGAATGGACCATCAGGAACATCATTTCCTGTTACGATTGAATGTGTGAATGGAGAGACATTTGCAGCAGACCATGTTATTGTCACTGTCCCACTGGGTACGTATAGATTCAGCATGACTTAATGTGAACGAGTGAATGATTAGCATCTAATGCTTATTTGTAATTAATGTTATTGGTCTGGTAATTCCGACTAGCATAATCTGTTCACTTTAAATGCATGCACTTTTAAGTTCATAAAAAGTACTGCCTTTATTTTTGTCAGTTTCATAATACCACTTATAACATTATTTTAAACTAATATATTTTCATGTTTTTATATAAATAAAAAGATAATTTTCATAATGTTGCTTCATAACTTTATTGCTACAATATCTGCAAGACCTATAACTCATCTGATGTGCTGTTTTATTACAGGATACCTGAAGAAGCACCAGAGCACTTTTCTGAGCCCTTCTCTTCCACTGCACAAATTGCACTCCATCCAGAGAATGGGCTTTGGGACCAACAACAAGATCTTTCTTGAGTTCGAGCAGCCTTTCTGGGATGAAGACTGTGAGTTGATCTACCTCGTCTGGGAGGATGAGACACATCTCGCTGATGTTGTTTCTGATGTAAAGATGTCCTGGATTAGAAAGTTAATTGGGTTCACTGTGCTGAAGCCCACTGAGAGGTAAACATAGTCTTTAATTTTGCTTCGATTACTGCAATTTATGTCATAAATATGATAATTCTTTTCTGTTGTTGTACAGATATGGGCATGTGCTCTGTGGATGGATCGCAGGACGGGAGTCTGAGTACATGGAAACTCTGTCTGAGCATGAAGTGCTGCACAGTGTCACACAGCTCCTGCGCATATTTACTGGTAACATTTTTACTTTGTACAAGAGGTTAACAGCTTAATAAGACCTCATTTGATGGTGTCCAAAAGTGTGATACCACACTAAAAATGTGGGATTAAAAATCTAACTTAATACCTGGAAATATACAGATCATATCACATGTAAAAAAGAAAGAAAGAAATAACTTATGAAATTTTTCATAATTTTCAGGAAATCCAACTATTACACCAAGGAAGCTTTTAAGATCTCAGTGGTTCCATGAACCCTATTCCTGTGGATCTTACACCTATGTGGCCAAAGGTTGCTCAGGATATGACATTGATAACCTTGCTGAACCCTTGCCGGTGAAAGGCTCAAATTCTAAGGTGCAACTACTCTCATTTTGTCAATGTTTGTTCAAGCAACTAATTTCATTCTTGTTTTGAACAGTACGCTATATAGACATTTTCCCTTTACTCTTGACACTTCTTTACATTGTTAATTGATAATATAATATGAATGACACTTTATTTGTGCAGTCTTTGCAGGTGTTATTTGCAGGAGAAGCCACACACAGGTCTTTCTTCTCTACAGTTCATGGAGCATTGTTGAGCGGCTGGAGAGAAGCAGAGCGTCTTATATCTCACTACACTCCTGCCTCTGGGTCATTCTCATCTAAACTCTGAAAACTGTCCTCATGTTCTGAAGAGTGAGAAGGATTGACTAACATTTTCATGAGATCTGAAGGATTTTGTGCCTTAGAAAGGGAATAGAAAGAAAATTTGAATGTAACTGCTGAATTATTTAAAATATCATGCATGTACTGCAAGACACGTTTAATATGCCATCCAAGTTTGATTACTGATTCAGCAGATGATGATGGGTATGTCAAAATTAACAAAAAACTCTTACTGAATGGCAGTACTTTGCACAAATGTTAATTGTTTTTGTGATATGAAAATAAGTTTTTACATTAAACATAGTTTCTCATAATTCTTTATGAAATATAAATTAATTTTTCTAATTAAATTCTTTATAGAAATTGGGCTATGATTATCCCCTTTATCCATCCATTCACTTTTTATAATCTAAACTGTCCCAAATGTTTATGATCATGTAAAATCATTCAAATTGTTATAACCATATCTGGATCATTTCAGATTTGTCTTTTCAAAACAATTATCTCATAAAAAAATCTTTATGATTTTTGTCATTTCTTGTGTCCCTTGACACATTTGTATAACAAAATGCCATTTTTTAACACTGTAATTAAAGCATTAAAACAGCTGGTATTTAGGCTATGGGTTAGAAAATCTAACAGTTAAAGTATACTGTTTATAATTTCTTTGAAAAATGAATACGAGTAGAATTACAATTTATGTGGTGTCATTGCTTTGTTGCGAACAAAAGTGTGCTAAATGCACACTTTTGGAACATAAATGGAATTGCCTGTTGGTGAATATCAATTTATGACCAAATACTATTATATCTGTCATGCAATTATTATATAGTCAGAGCATTATATTTGTTTTATTGTAGCCTATGTGTTTCCAAAATTTTTCAAATTTTACACTAGTATTGTACCACATTCTCATACACTTTCTTTACACTCATCAGATTTTACATACAGTACTTTAACAACACAGCAAGTTCTTAAACTACACCTTATAGGTTTTGGGTAAGATTTTATCCCATCTTTTGTCCTCAAAAAGAACTAAACTTTAATATACAGAATACTTTTGGTATCTCGTTTGTTGCATGGTCCATATGAAAAAAATCGCCAGAATATTAATGAAAAAGGCGGTTGCTGATGACATGCCATGTGTAAGTGTCTTTCTACAATTCAAAGATCACAAGTCTTTCAGAAGGTGCTTCCACTGAAAAATACGCATTCCATTGGTCAAACATAGATATCGTAAACTAAAATGTCACTTCCAGATACTACATATAAAGTATAATTTTGAAGAATGACAGATTGGATATGCTTTTTCTCTGTATTATAGCCTACAGTGCACTTTCCGCAAGCCGTTTTTCAATGGCTTTCAAAAAGTGGGAAAAAAAATCGACTTTGGCGAAAAGTGGTGGGGACATGTTACAGCCGTCACACCAACAAAATGAAGCTTACAGAAACCTTCCAGCCTGAAATAGATGCATAGAATGATTCTTAGACAAGAGTCTTCGTGAAGGTTTCTGGGGTTAAGTACAGTTCACATGAGCAGGGGAGGAGCGCTGAGCTGAAGTCCTCAGTTAAACGAAACATTTAGTTCAGTCCTTCATGAGAGTGTCGTGCACCAACAGACTCGATGGCGCTACGTTCAGCTCGTGATTCTCACATATTCATAATCGGATGTGGCATCTCAGGAATTGGTGCCGCTCAGAAATTACTTAAACACGGTTTTCATAATGTGCACATCATAGAAGCGACTGCGAGAAGCGGGGGGAGAATACGAACGGGCAGACTGGGTATGTACAGGGATTATGTTATAGTGCTCTTAAAAGAGCTTACAAAATTAAAAGTTCTGTTTTTTCTATTGTTATTGGTTTAACGTGAACCTAAAACAACCACACTGGAACACGGTCAGGCAAGGGTCTAATATGATGAAAGTACATTTTAAGGTTGAATTTACAAATATTTTTGTAAATGTCAGGTCGGACCAAATTGTCACACATGCTGTTAGTATTACAAATTTATAGAATTTATTAATTTTTTTTTTTTACTATTCATGTTTTGCTTTTTGTTGTACTGTTTACATTTTGTTGAAAAGCCTATAATATGCTGCTTAAAGGGCAGATTTCATTGTAGCAGTTTAATCTATATAGTGTGTCAACATAGCCCTGCCTTCTCCATACATGCATTTCAAATTTTTTTTTTTTGTATTCATTCAAGGTGATAACATTGTAGAGATCGGTGCCAACTGGATCCATGGCCCATCAAAAGAAAACCCAGTGTTTCGTTTGGCATGTGACTACCAGCTCCTTGACAAAAAGTCAATGTCTGAAGAAAACCAGGCCATTGATTTTGGTGTTCATCACCGCAGGTTTGTTCCTAACTGGTTTACCAGTTCAGGCCAGAAAATGAGGCCTGAGAAACTGGGGCCAGTGGTGGAGTTTTTCATAGACTTATTGGAAAGGAGTCAGCAGTTCCATGACAGCGGTGGAGAACCTCTGCCGAGCGTTGGGGAGTTTGTCAAGGCAGAGGTTGAACAACTGGCCCCAGAAGAATGGAAGGAGGACCAGGCTAACACTGCATTAAGACTAGGCATGATAAACACACTGCTGAAGGTGGAGTGCTGTGTCAGTGGAACCCACACGATGGATGATGTCGGCCTTGGAGCCTTTGGCATGTATAAGACTCTTCCAGGATTGGACTGCACTTTCCCAGGGTGAGTGATCAGAGACTCAAAGCCTTTCTTGGAGAATTTGAATCTAGTGTCTCAAATTGTCTCAATTTAAACAATGCTTTCTTTAATCTTGCAAGGTTTTCATGCAATGCATTCTCTTTTTTCCACTAGAGGTTATGAAGGTTTAATTGATCACATGATGAAGGAACTTCCCAAGGACATAGTCTGGTACAACAAGCCAGTGAAGTGCATTCACTGGAACAACACCAAGAATGGACCAAAATCTACAGGAACATCATTCCCCATTATGATTGAATGTGTGAATGGAGAGACATTTGCAGCAGACCATGTTATTGTCACTGTCCCACTGGGTACGTATAGATTCAGCATTAATTGAAAGTTAAATCTAAGTTGAATTTGAAAGAAAGCCACTGAGAACGATAAATAAAAAGTACTGCATGGAGCACACACTTGTTTCATTACAGGGTACCTTAAAGAGCACCAGAGCACTTTTCTGAGCCCTCCTCTTCCACTGCACAAATTGCACTCCATCCAGAGAATGGGCTTTGGGACCAACAACAAGATCTTTCTTGAGTTCGAGCAGCCTTTCTGGGATGAAGACTGTGAGTTAATCTACCTCGTCTGGGAGGATGAGACACATCTTGCTGATGTTGTTTCTGATGTAAAGATGTCCTGGATTAGAAAGTTGATTGGGTTCACTGTGCTGAAGCCCACAGAGAGGTAAACATAGTCTTCATAGTCTTAGATACTTCTTTTCTGATTGCAGATATGGACACATGCTCTGTGGATGGATCGCAGGACGGGAGTCTGAGTACATGGAAACTCTCTCTGAGCATGAAGTGCTGCACAGTGTCACACAGCTCCTGCGCATGTTTACTGGTAACATTTTTACTCTGTAAAAGAGATAAGAGGCTCTTTACAGCTTAATAGAACATTATTTGATGGGGTCCAAAAGTCTAGGACCACCATAAAAATCTGAGATCTAAATGTAATATATCTATTAAATAAATAAATAAATAAATACATTTGTAAAATGTATTTTGTAAAATTTGTGATATTAACCACATTAAAAATGAATAAAAATAAATAAAAACGAAAGGTTTATAAAGTTCATTTCAGCTTGAATGCTGCTGCCATTAAAACAAAAGTTATTAGGCTGATATTATAATTTAAAAATAATACTAATAAATAAAATGCAAAAAAAAAAGAGGCTTTTTTACTGGTGGTCTCAAACTTGTGTACCCCACTATATATCTACAATGGAACAATCAAATTTAGAATATGAAATATTTCCTTTAATTTATGAAGTCTTTCATAACAATTTTCAGGAAATCCAACTATTACACCAAGGAAGCTTTTAAGATCTCAGTGGTTCCATGAACCCTATTCCTGTGGATCTTACACCTATGTGGCCAAAGGTTGCTCAGGATATGACATTGATAACCTTGCTGAACCCTTGCCGCTGAAAGGCTCAAATTCTAAGGTGCAACTACTCTCATTTTGTTGATGTTTGTTCAAGCAACTAGATTTCATTCTTCTTTTGAACAGTACGCTATATAGACATTTTCCCTTTACTCTTGACACTTCTTTACATTGTTAATTGATAATATAATATGAATGACACTTTATTTCTGCAGTCTTTGCAGGTGTTATTTGCAGGAGAAGCCACACACAGGTCTTTCTTCTCTACAGTTCATGGAGCGTTGCTGAGCGGCTGGAGAGAAGCAGAGCGTCTTATATCTCACTACACTCCTGCCTCTGGGTCATTCTCATCTAAACTCTGAAAACTGAAAACACATGTTCTGAAGAGTGAGAAGGATTGACTAACATTTTCATAAGATCTGAGCGATTTTGTGCCTTTTAAGGGAAATAGAAGTAAAATCTGAATGTAATGGCTTATGATTATACTGCATGACAAATGTTTAAAATGCCATCCAATTTAATCACATTCAGCAAATGTTGATTTGTGGGTATCTAAAAAGTTCTAATAATTTCAAATAATGCCTGTACTTTGCACAAATGTTAATTGTTTTTTTATGATCTGAAAATATTTTTGTATTAAACACCTTATACTTTATGAAGTGTTTTGTGTTAGTTTTGTTTTTATAAACTTAATCATAAATTAGGTTTGATGGGATATGATAAAGTATCACTCAAGATATTACTAGAGAATAGACAAATGCAATCAAGAATTGAAGAAGTGTTCAGTTATCTAAAAAAAAAAAAAGAAAGAAAGGAAATATGGAAAGAATTTTTTATTATAAATTTTTTTTAATGTATATATCCTTCTCTCTACCAAATCTGTTCACTCCACACTCCAGATCAGTAGGTGGCGGTAATGCACCTTTAAGTTGGTTACCCAAAAAACATCAGAAGAAGATTCAGGCCGTTTCTCAATATGCGTTCTTAGCTGTGTCTGAAATCGCTCACTCGCTCACTAATCCCTATATAGTGTGTGGCAGTTGAGTGCACTATATCAGAAGGAGTGAACGAAACGAGTGAAGGGATTCGGACGGTGACGTGCACACTGCGCGTGAGAGTTGGAGCTGTTGCAAAAACATCTTCGTCGCATTTGTACTTTTATATTACATGTACCTAATTTTAGAAAATAATATTAATATCAATAACACTTAAAATGACTTTATATTGTAAACAGCTTTGTGGTTTCATTGATTGTATTATTAATTTGTTTTGTAATGCTTATATGTTCATAATCATTAAATACTATTAAAATACTGTCAACAAAAATAAACTCACATAAGCACATGTTCATAATTTTATGTATTTATTGTTTGTAGTATCTTGAAACTCTCCCGAGCAGCGTTTTGCCCAGCGTTTTGATGGGAAACAAAATCGCTACGAATCACGTGATTGGGACAGGACAGGAAAAAATGTCAGTGGGCGGGACCGGGAATAGTAATGATACCCAACTTTATACACAAATATACCTTTTATATAAATAAACTATAAACTGTATATTTTAATTCTGAACTCAATTCTAGTTGCCCTGTCTCTTTATGCTCTCCTCCTGTTTGCTTTGGTGTGGCTGGTTAAGTGAATGGCGCAGTCCGTGACGGACAGATTGTTAACGACTACTCTGTAATACAGTACTCGGGCAGGACACCCAAACGCTCACCTATCATTCATCGACCTCAAATATGGCTTTTCATCTGAAAGATGTATGTAGTAGCAACTTTACATGGCCGCTCAATATGATGTTAACCTAGAGAAATGTGCGCTATTGAAGTGTTTGTGTGGAGAGTAGAAGCTGAATAGCGCGCTCGCTGCAGGACAGGCGCCGGTGCGCTCACTTGCTCTTAAAATCTGTGTAATTGTTGGTCATACAGATAAAAGTAGCCTAATACATCTTTCGAATCTGTAAAGACTCTACGTTTATTTGTGTGCACTCAGAATAAGAACGAAACGTTGCGCATCTGTAAAGTAATTAAAGCGAACAGGATGCGTTTTCTGCCGTCTAGGTCTCTGTGAACTTGAGCGAGAAACTTCGAAACTCCGTCTGCGTGAAAAAAAATTCAAATAGAAAACGTATGTGTTAGCATGGATGATTTACATGAAATTTAATGTGTGTAAAACACTGTGCATTGTTTAAACTGGCTTTCAGTTCAATATAATAACAAACAACTACATTTTGGATTTTTATTCAACTATGGTGGTCACGCTTGTGATCTGTACTGTATCTATACTGTACCCCCAGTTTTTTCGTGGGATTGGGACGGGACGAGATTTTTTTTGTGGGAGTGGGACGGGAGAAGTTTGAAAATCCACTCCCGTGTCACCCTCAAGTCCGAACTACCGAGGACGCAAGTCCGAACTCTGGGTACTTGGTATTGAGAAACGGCCTCAGTAAGGCAAACATGGCTTATCTTTTAGTCAACAATAAAAGTAACTTTTCTGAATGCAAATAACTGGTGATTGGTATGTCATATGCCTGCAACGGCAACATTTCATTTAAATTATTACCTAAACAAACCAGAACTAAACAGAAAAATGCCATTTTTTTCCCAGTGAAGTCAGTGCAGTGTTTATTTACCAGTGTGGATTTTATGGTTGTTTTAGTTTAGCAAGCTGTGAAATTGCATTGTGATGATAAGAAGAGAATAATGCAAGCTCACAAGTAATTTTGATATAAAAAAACAACAAATCATTGTTGGACAGAGCATTAATATCTGCCTATTTTGTTATATGTCTGGTTCAGCCTTTGGAAGAATTCACGTCCAGTTTCAAGAAGAACTAGTTGAATTAGAGCTGAGCATCGGAAGTCGAAGACTTGTTAAAATGGAGCAAGGTTTGCCATCTGCGAAAGCAGTTTTCCAGCACTTTATGAATGAATGGTTAAAAAGCGACGACAGTTCACTGACCTTGCAATCAGACTTCATTAAGTCAGAAATACAAGTTAAAGTGGAACCTGATCAAGATGACTCTTCAGTGCTTAATGTGAACGAGCTAGGAACGTTTTCTCGTTCTCAGGGGAATGTTAAAGAGGAGTTTTTGGACCTTGGTCTGCAAATCTTACCAACTGGCCTAATGCCTCCAGTTGAGATGGAAGAAGAGCTTGAAATCACAGCAAACACGCACACTTCTCCAGATAAACCTCTGAACAGAAGAACTGATACATCAAGCAAAAGAAAAAAATGCACAGACAAGAAAAGAACATCAAGAAATAGAACATCAACAGAGCCATCAGAAGAAGTTAAACCAACTAGAATGAATTCTGATGTGTCAAGTGAAAGAATGAAATCTTTAATAATGTAGGGAAATGCCACACAACATCCAGAGAAAGCAGGTAAAGGCAGAACATCCAACAAACAGCATGAAGAAGAGCGATTTAGTTGTGAAACCTGTGCGAAAGAATTCCAGCGGTCAGATCTTACAGACTTAAGTCTCAGTTCTCTTTCTGACATCTTGTGTTTGAAGAAATGTTTCAGTTCAGAAGAATCAGATGTGGCATAGAGAGGATATCACAAATTAGTATAGAATGAAGTGTGTATGATGAAGTATCAACATTGTGGAAACAAACCTTGCTTGAGTGAAATAATGATAGAATGATAATGGTTTAGAAATAAAGGTAATTTCGCTGTAATGACGCATGCTCTGTACATATACATGTCTATCTGTACTACTGTTCAAAAGGTTGGGCTTGGTATTTTTTGGTATTTTTTATTAAGTTCTTGAATTAATTCTCTTATGCTCACCAAGGCTACATTTATTTGATAAAATTACAATAAAGATACATTTTCAGCAGCCATTACTCCAGTCTTTAGTGTAACATGATTCTTTAGAGATCATTCTAATATGCTGATTTGCTGCTTAAGAAACATTTCTTATTATCAATGTTGAAAACAGTCAATTTAAACAACAAATTTTATGAAACTATTACATTTTCTTAGAATACTTTGATGACTAGGAAGTTCAAAAGAACAGCATTTTTTGAAATAGAAATCTTTTGTAGCATTGTATTTTCTGCTAATTTTGATCAATTTAATGCATCCTTGTTAAATTAAAGTAGCTATTAATTTCTTTGTGAAAAAAAAAAAAACAATCTTACCATCCCCAAATTTTTGAACATTATAAATGAAAAAGTTGTCATAATTTACTCGGTCTCAGACCTGTTTGTCTGAGAGCGAGTAAATTACTTTCCAGCTGATTTTCACTGTGTGGAGAAAAACTGTTTAATCATCCTGCAAAATATATTTTTTCGTGTTCCGCAGAGTAAAGGAAGTAATACAGGTTTGAACAACATGAGGGTGAGTAAATGTTGGGGTGAATTATTCTTTTACCACTTCTCCACCAGAGGGAGACCAAATGCTGCACATTCTGACCACACCTGAGTTTTGCTGAGTAAACAAATCCCCAGCATGCTGCCAGTTTTTTTTTTCTTTTCTTTTTTTTTTAATATTAAAAATGGCATCTTTCGCAAAATAATAATTTTAGTATAAACAAAGTCCCTTTAAGGCATCCTATAGTCTTTGGAATAAAGTAATCACATAGGTTTATATGGAAAAAGAGGAAAGAGAATGTTCTGTGTGTGCTATGGTGGAAGTTCATGTAAGTGAATTACTAAAAGCGTAATTTACATGAATAATACCACTGATGCATATTTTTAACTTTTCTTAAATTTACTGATGACACTACAACTGTTTGTGCTTGTGTGTTTGTATTTTTACATTTTTGTCTATGGCGTGCCTTAAAAAGCCTGCAGCTGAGGTTACACATACACTAAGAGAAGAATATGAATCCATTGCTGCCCCTGATTTGGAATCTGAGGTCTCTGATAGTGATGGCCCAGATTTGACAGAAGGTCAGAAAACTGTCCTCACAGACTTCGAGTTCTCATCTGAGGAATCTAGTGATGAGGAGAGTGAAGATCGCTTGAGTCGATGGAACAAAAGAGACTCTTATTGGAGAAAATATCCTCCTCAAAGCGAAACCATGACCTCCTCACAGAGTTGTCCAGGGCCTGCCCCAGGTTCTTCAGTAGAGACACCTAAAGATGCCTGGGAACTTTTCATGAGCGAAAACATCATTGATGAGATCCTGCAAATGCACCAACTTGGGTGGACTGAGAACAGCGTTAGCAAAAAGCAAAGTGTGGCAAAAGATCACTAAGAAGAGCTAAAAGCCTTTATTGGTCTGAGCCTTCTCATTGGTGTGGAGAGAAGTTGCGATGTCCCAATCCGGGAACAGTTTATGGATACGTTACAGAACCCACTGTATAGAGCTACCATGTCTGTTGGTAGATATCAAGACCTTCACAGATTCCTGCAATTTGATAACAAGAAAACCAGGGTGGCAAGAGAGGCATCAGACCACATGGCAGCCTTCCGAAATGTGTGGGACCTGTTCCTGATCAACTGCAGGAAAAGGTTCATTCCGAGGGAGTGTGTAACTGTGAGTGAGCAGCTTGTGCCATTCCAGGGAAGATGCAAGTTTCTGCAACACGTCCCAAGCCGCCCTACCAAGAGTGGCATAAAAATCTTTTGGATGTGCGATGCCGAGGTCCCGTACGCCATTGATGGGGTCATCTACACAGGTAGACAGCCTGGAGAGGAGATTGAGGAGAACCTTGCAGAGAACACAGTCCTGAGATTGTCCAATGGACTTCAGCAAAAAGGTAAACATTTTCATCAAAGAATCCTAAAAAAAAGTAGTATATTTTCCATTTGAGACACTTTGGGTTAACTGTCTTCCTTAAAAGCACACATAGTTTCATAGTTTACTTCTTGTAGGGATCAAACCAGTAGCCTTCTTGATACCAGCCCTCAACCACAAACACCGTGCCAGACCATCGTTGTTGTGTTACCTATACTGACCTTGCCTTTACTGTTTGTTTCTCAAGATAGGTCTCAGTATTACAATGGACAGCTACATCACCAGTGTCCCTCTGGCAGAGAAGCTTTTCAAGAAAAGCTTGACCATGGTTGGGGCCCTTCACCATAAAAATCCACATGTGCCGCTGATTATGAAGCCATCCAAGTTACAAGCACTACATACCTCCGAGTTTGGTTTTTGTGGCAAAGTATTCATGGTGAGCTATGTGCCAAAACTAAAAAAGGCAGTGATTCTGTTGAGTACAATGCATACCAGCAATGCGCTGAATGAAACAAGTGCTAAAAATAAGCCAGAGGTCATTCAGTACTACAACCGCACCAAAGGAGGAGTCAGCAGTGTTAAACTAATGGCTGAAAATTATACTTGCAAGCGCCAAACAAAGAGATGGCCTATGCTGCTTTGGTATAACATGTTGGATATTGCCATTGTAAACTCCTACTCCATTTTCATTGCTCAGCACCCTAGCTTCATGGGAGGTGGTCATAACACCCAGCGGTTGTTCATAAAAGAGCTAGTGAAAGAGCTTGTAGTGCCTCAGATACATAGGCGCAGAGAAGAAAGCCCTGGATTATCCATGATCATCCTTGAGGCGCTGGACAGATGTGGGATGCCCACATCATTGTCAGCTGTCAATTCCGAGCTCCAAGAACAGAGCTGTCAGAACAGAATAAGAAAAAGATGTTATTACTGTCCATCTGGAAGAGACAGAAAAGTGAACAAGTTCTGTAGTGAATGCAGTCGCCCTGTCTGCAAAGATCACAGTCACATGTTGGTGACTTGCTACCGGTGCATGCTTTAAGACCCATACAGAAACAGTTTCTATATTTCTATTCTGCAGTGATAATGACTGTTTTGCTGACAAGGATTTCTTAAAGCACTGTTGTTTAAAAGATTTGGTGTGTATTGTAAATATGGTTTCTTTAATTACTTGAATTTATTAAATCTTTGATTAATTATCTTTAATTGTACAATGTAAATTTGACATCCATGTTTTTAGATATAATGTTGAATTCAAAGATATTTGATCAGTTTTATGCATTAAACTTGAACATTTTGACTTATCGAAATTGAATCGTTTACTAAACATGTATACATTTATATGAATACTGTGCATCTAATCAAATCCCAGATACATTCTTGGGGGTAATGTTACCTGTTTAATTTTAGATCAGTCAGGTGAATGAAGTGTGAAAAAGTGTCTGCAGAAAGACAAGTGAGTATATTAACACCACCACAAGGTGAAGCACTTATCAGTTTGAGATTGTAGGTCAGAATACCTCAGGTGGGTTATTAAATTGTTGGTTTGCTGTGTGAGAATCCTTTAGATTATTTAAAACCCATCTGGTCCATCAAAATGCAGCCGTTATGTTCTGGGTGCATTTATTTATTCTTTCTTCTTCTTAGTAGGCCTTTTATTTTCTTTACCGCTTCTGCTTAAATATGATTGATTAAATTGAAAACAAATGTTCATTCAAAAACTAATAACTGATGTGATTGGTCTTTTTTCAGGTGTTTTTAAGGAAAGTTTCCCTGGGATTTGTTTGTGGGGTCATCACTTAAGAATCTCACCCCTGTTGTTAAATAAACAAACCCCTTTGCTTCAGCCTATTGGTTTCCTTAATCATTAAACGATACTATTTGAATGCTTATAAAATGAAATGTTATAACTGCTCTGTAGGAACTGCATTTTAGGCATGATAAGCTATATGAAACCACGAACTAAGCTATTTTTCAAATAGTTGTGTTTTAAATACATTCCGTCATAAATATGAATATTCTACTGAAATTAGCTAGTAGCCAATAATCAACAGGTTGTCGCTATATACAAGCGCGTATGTTAAACAGCGCGTGTTGATTGGCCGCGTGAGACAATGACGCGCGCAGACGCCACATGAATATTCAATGAGTTCCTTGCTGTTACAGTGCAAATAAAGCGAGATAACGGGCCGTGGACAGCGGGCTAAAACTTTTTATTGTGACATACCAGAGCAATGACTTTTGTGTAATTATAAACCTGGGACACGGATCCCAGCGAAGGAATAGGGTCTGTGCTGGAAGAAGAGAGAGAAGCGCTGATTTTTTGGGGTGTGGAAAACCGGACGGCGCAATTCACAGTAGATTCTGAACAAGTTCGCCTTTTCCAAAAGTAACAGTGGAAGAGTGAAAGTTACAGTAACAACATGAGCTTGTTGTCTGCTATAGACACCAGTACCTCAGTGTACCAGCCTGCACAGCTTCTCAACTGGGTTTACCTTTCTTTACAAGACACGCATCAGACGAGTGCCTTCGATGCTTTCCGACCCGAGCCCAACTCTTCCCATCCGGACCTGAACTACAGCAAAACTCCTGCCAATGACCTGAGCTCCTCTCTCAACTCCAACTATCTCAACAACTTCTTTCAGCTGCAGAGGAATGAGGTAACTCGTTTTCTGTTCTCCTACAGATGATGTTTTTGGAAATAATTTCATGGAGATAACGGACCCTGCCGACTGGAATAAGATTTATTATGTAAAGCGCAGTCGACTATGCATGTCTAATGTAGCGCGCGTCTAGATACACAAATCCTTTAGGAGACTTACATAATCTTTTAATCTCTGGAAACTTGAAACTATAATTTTATAATGTTTTTTTCTCATTTCTATCGTGTAATAATAATGAATTGTATATATTTATTTTATTGCAATACTATGCAAATATTTTATAGTTTCAAGGATCATTAAAATCGTACCAGCGTGCAGCTTTGCAAACTGTATTTTGTATTTTGTAACAGCACTTCGTGTACAGCCAAATGAGGCAGTCATCCATGAAAGTTTCTTATTTTGATCATAAGACTACTTGCATTTAATTTGCTGCTTAATTTCAACATGTAGAGGTCCAATAAATCAGAAGTCTGAGTTTGATGATTGCTTACTAATCTCTTCAGGCCTAAAATGTGTGCTGTCATAATTGAGTTTGGATATGATGCTCATTTCTGAGGTTGTATTAGTTGCTGAAGACATATAACACTTCAGTCTGTATTATTATTATCACATAAAGAAAGATGCTATTCAGTGATCCTCTCTGAATAAATAGATTTGATTGTATTATCAAAAAGTAGATTGTGCGAATTTATGAGAAGAAAATTTTAAGGAAAATTCATAAATGAGTATGTTTGTATTTAAGTGTTTTATAGTTCAAAAGTTATTTCAGTATTCAAGTGAGATTAATGTAGGCCTACTTTTTGGAACTACCTATACTGCTATATTTATATTTCCTGGAAATATTGTCATAAAACATGGAAAAGAAGAAATGAATTTGGTTTTCACTTATCATTAAAATAAGGAATGCTTTTCTAATTAAATATAATAGTTATGACACTTTGTATGGTAAAGGAGCGCACATGGAACTAAAAGTCTATTGAATCTTTTTGTACTCTTCTGTTTATTTTTCTAAATGAGAGAATTACTTCCAGAAGCTTGAACATATGAATGCATTTTCTTTTTAATGATGTATTGACAGTGTTGTGGCTGAGACAGAGGTAAAGTGTTGATGTTTAGTGGAAAGTTTGAGGAAGGGCAAAACTTTTATTCGTAATCAGAGTTAATAAAAACATTATGACAAGTTCTCTCTCTTTTTCTCCCTCCCCCTCTTTAGTTTTCTCTCCCTTTCTTTTTCCCTCTCTCTTTTCTTTTTCTCATTTATGGAGGGATATGTATGCTTTCAAAATTCCTGTATTACACAAAGAGCTTTTTTTTTTTTTTCTTCCTCTGTGAGTCCTGAAATCAATCTGTTAAATATTTACAACTAAGGAAGAAGATTGGAACTAGAATTCTAGATTTTTTAATTATCTTTGTTTGTATAACTTACCAAATTGTCTACACTTTTCTTAGAAAGTGTTAACTGGGATTGTGTGTGTTAGTGGTGAATGGCAGTAGTTAGGAGTGACCCCCTGACTGGCTCTCCAGCTGTGTGAAGGGGTCCTCCACTGGTGTAAATGTGTGTGAGGGCCGTATCCCTCAGGAGACACATAGCCAAATTCCTTTCTGACAGCTACAATCAGTATTGTGGTTGCACTATTACTTAAAATAATAATACGATAATAATTGTATGAATGCATTCAGACTAACTACTGATCATCATAATTTTTGTATTTTCATGATGTTTAAAAATTGACATTTAAAACATGGCTGTGCGGTTTGTTAGTTTTTTGTTTACACAGAACTCCATAAATTTCCATTGCCTTTTCATATACTTCTTGTTGATCTTAGACTTCACTGCTGTTCATAACTCAAAATAACAGTGTAGCTGGATGCTTAGTTTCTCATGACACAACTTTTTACAGGCCTAATATTTTTGAAAATAAACACGTCTAAAGATTTCTAATTTCATCTAACTCATAATATTTTGTCAGATGCACTCAGAAGTTTTGAATTTAGGAGGAATTGGTTTGTGTGTTTCTCATGAATTTCTCTCACAGAGAATGAATATCAGCTGGATTTGACTGGCCAGGATGGAAAATGAACGTCACATGTACAGTCATAAAAGAAAGATCTAAAAAAGCTTATTTGCTGCATTCAGAGTTGATCTAACTGATGAAAACAGACTCGTCTGAGATACTTGCAGAAACTGTTTATTGTCCTGGCTTGCTGAGAACTAGATGACAGTTATCTGGACTTGCCAAGTATAAAGTTTCAGGACTGTCCAGCATGAGACTTCAACAATAACATAACCTTCCAAAGCATAACCAGAGGAAGACATCACTCAAGCAACATCTTCCCATCCAAACCGTCTGTAGCATGTGTTTGATTATCTACTGTACTCTCTCTGGTTAATGGCAATCTTATTTGCAAATCTTAGACTCATGTACTTATCATTGGCTTTAGTGGATTATGTCGCCCCAATTTAGGAACTGATCCTGAATTAGGAATCTCATTTATTCGATAATATGCCTAATAGAGTAAAGTTCCACATAATTGAGGACATCGTTTTTGATTGTGTACTTAATCATATTTTACTTAATCATATTTTACATTTTTCTTACAGCTTTAGCCTATAGACTGTATTTAAGAGCAGCATATTATGACATGTTCAAAAGACATTGTATGAAGACATAGCGTGTTTCAGTTTCGTGTTCACATTGGGATAAGCTAATTTTTGTATTGTGGATGTCCTGTTATGCTTTGCAGGCCCTGAATAATGGTTTATACAAAAGCGTGTCACCGTACGGCTCTCTTAACAACATAGTGGACGGGCTGAACTCTCTAACGGACCACTTCTCCGACCTCTCCCTGTCCTCTGAGCCACGCAAGCCCAGCAAGAGACCTCCACCAAACTACCTGTGCCATCTCTGCTTCAACAAGGGACACTATATCAAAGACTGCCCGCAGGTAAGCAGCCAACGAAAAAAAGAGACATGCTGCTTCATTGACCTACTTGTCAAACAGGCAACTCTCTGTTTTTTTAGTCATGTGTATCAAGTTAATTCAGAGAGCTACTGTGCTGAGCATTGAGAGGTAACACCAGGCTACTGAGTAATCTTTATTAAAACATTAATATCATCTGATTTTCTTTCTTTTTTTAATCTAGCTTTCTCTGGCATCTGACGGTGACATTAGTCGATAATAACAAAAACATTAACATCAGGGATATCACACATAAAACGTGTTCAGCAGGAAATGGGGCATACTGTCATTTTCAGAAATAGTCTCTTAGGCACATGTGTTTCGCAGGTGATATTAGCCGTTGTTGTTCTAGCAAATGTAACTAAAATCTTCATAAAGCAGTGGTTTTGTGTAGATGCATGACAATATGTTTACAAAGCAGCACATTTAAATAAATGGTCAAGTTAATGTGGTATGAATGGTCTCGGTGAGAAAAGAAATACTGCAAAAGCCAGAGATGCCAGAGTGAGAATGTTTTGCCCTCAAGATAAACAGGTGACAAGTTTGTGATTTTAAATTCGCTTATGTGCTTAAATGCACTGTTTTACTAGGAAAACCATAGGAAATCATGAGAAACCACTCCCTGACCTTTAATTGTCTTGTTTCCACTATTGCAACAGCATTCTCAGAGCGATATTTACCCTCAGGACAAGGAAAATTATGTCCAAGCTTCTTTGAAAAACTATTTTAGTTTCAGTTTTAAATATGAATTTGTGGTTTTAATGTAGAGCACTGTTTGTTCCTGAGTTTTTTCCTTGTCTGATCTTTCACTTTATTCATTCCAATACTGATTTCATGAATAAAAAAATAGTGTTAAACTTGCAAAAGTTCCAGAAACAAAGATAAAATACAAGTGTTTGTGAAGGAGACAGTGTCATCTTTAATTTTAAGCCTTTAGTGTTTTATAGTCTTTGGACATTGAGACAGGGTGAGGTCTTGTTTAGGCCCAGACTCAAGTCAGAGCTGCATGGAATGGTAATGCAGACCAGATGTGGGATTAAAGTGGCAAACCTCCCTTTATGAAAGATGATGAGGGTTCCCTGCAGACTGTTAAAAGTCCTATCATGATAAAATATCTCCTCCTCTTTGTTCACGGCTCAGGTAATTTACAGACTTTTCCTTTGACGTTGTCAACATGCTGCACTGAAATACACTGATGTTTGTTTTTATAAGGGCGTTTGCTGTCCCTGATGGGTGATGGAAAATATTGCTCATGTGCAATTAGGCCTATAACAGATTGGACGGAAGTGTATCAGTGTTATGATGTAATTATGGATTCATTTACAAAAACATAGCACTCATGGTCATGTTACATTGACTATGATATTATTGTGATATGATATTCCATTAAGATATTAAGCTATTTTTCAAAAGCAGGGCTTTTCAAACTTTTGATTTTAAGGGCCCCAAATATGATGATTCATCTTTCTAAAATATATATATTAAAAAACGTTTGTTTTCCTGTATGAAGACACTTTAATACTGTGTCTGAAAAAACATGATATTATGAAGATGTTGTTTGCAAAGTAATTGGCCTTATATTGTTACTGTTCTAAAGCCAGTGCAAATTATTTTAAAAAATCATCTTCGCGATATTGACATTTTATGTCTTTTATTATTTTATTGATTTTTTTTCAACTAAATCTTTTTGTCCACTTTTAGAATAATATTAGATGTGTAGACCTTAAAAGTCATATTTTCAATTCATTTCAACTGTATTTACATTGTGTGGTTCAAAATAAATATTGTTCCAGAGCAGATTTACAGTTAAATTTGACAGTCCTAAAAATACATAATAAAAATATGAAATTTCCTCTCCAGTATTCTTTTCTTTGAATGTCTGAAAACCACTGGTCTATAGGAATCTGCACAATGGGGTTCACTAAGTTGGTATCACCCTCTCATGTTAAACAGCTTAGAGAAACAAATACTAAAAGAACAACTGCTGAGTTTTATTAGGACAAAACACCGCAGGCTATAATACTAGCCTGAGACCAGTCAGTAAATCACTGTCAGAACTGTCCTGTTTTAAATTTCAGTTGCTTGTGTTAATGCCAGTGGAAACACAAGAAAAGTCCTGTCCCCCGATAGTGTCCACACCTACTCAAATCAACACTGCTGCAATTTACCTCCCCCTGGGGTCTCACTTTCTGTGATTTACTTTCCATTTGTCATATGCCGCATCTACGTATTTACTCGTCCGGACGCAGCAATTCACCCTAGATTTCAGCCAGTAAGGACAGTTGAAAAATGATGAACGTGGAGAGTCTGATCTTGTCTCGGAGGAAATGAATTCCAGGGTAAGCTGGTCCCCACTAAGGGTTTGTCCTGTCCAGAGGACTACATACTCCCTGCCAACACAAACACTGAGGATTTGACTTCACAGGGCACAGCGGGACCTGTGATCTAAAGCCAGCGCTGAGAATCACATTCTCATGTGTTCTCCCAGCACACCGTCTAGGTCTCCATTCGTTTCCCAGCAGACGAGGTGCAATGGGCCAAGCTCCTCAGTCAGGGCAGGGGACGAGTTTCAAAACACAGCCATCCCGGGGACTGAAGCTGGCTGTGGCGGGGGTGTCTCGGCCAGATAGGAATTGGGTAATGTCATGGCTCGGTTGGAGCAGAGCGTGGGGACAGGAAGCGTGGTGGTTATGTCTACTGGTGTGTGTGGTTCATACTCGCATGTGTCACCTAGGGGAAGTGGTTCTGGCCCTAGCGGAGCTCCACAGGGAGCGCTAGTTAAAAAAGAACACCATTGAGCAGGCAGCTGTTTGAGCAACTCTGCTCTGGGGGCAGCTAGTGAGAGTTATGTAAACAGGCTTGACTAAACAGGGGAACAGTTTTGCCCTGTCATTCATTACCCAGAATTCTTGAGACCTCGAAAAGCCATGGCCCAGTTCTACTTGTTTATATTATGCCAGTCGAATATCTGATTGTTTCAGACGATGCAGCTCAATCTACCCCTCATACAGAGGTGTGGTGGGATTTCCTCATGGAAAATGTGTGCTCTGGAATGCAGCTTGTAGAACTGTAAGAGCCCTGCATGTAAGCTCAGCTTGTGAGTCATGTCCTCTGCAATGCATCCCTATTGCCAATGCCCTTTTTTGTGTCACAGTCTCATAGCGACACTGGATGTCATTCACTGCAAGTGTTCTGACTCCCACCCTCACCCCATCAATGTGAGTCTTGTAAGGAAATCGTCGAAACATGGTACAGGGTGCAGAAAAGAATGCCTTTTGTTGTACAAAGAAATTACTACAGGGTCACAATCATGTTTCTGTTTCCTACTTACATTTACCCTGCTTGATGTGTTGTGTTAGTGGCACTGTGCAACAAATGGGATGTTGAGCTTTTGTTGTTCAAACCATTCTAGAAAACTTTAATCACACAGAATGTACTGCCATTGTTCATTATTACACTATTTATTATTTTAAGTCTTTTGAGAAATGAGAAAATATTTTTTTAAAGAAAATATCCTTTAAATTTAAGTAATATTTAATTAAAAATTTTGTTCATTTTTAATCCAATTTTACTTCAGCATGGCATGTTTGGTTGATAAAAATAACATTTTAATCGATGGGGAAAATGCTAAATTAAACCAAATAATCACAAATTATATGTATTAATTTAAACATGCATCAACATTTAACAAAAAGCATGTGATGACTGTCCTTATGAAAGCCTGAACACCAGCATTGTGAATTTATCATTTTTTTTTAGTTATTCATTGCCTGTGTTTAAGCACTTTGTTGTAGTATAAGCATATTCACAATGTGATTTGCACATTCTGACTAGCATGTAACTTTGTTCAGGTTGACTTGTGCATTCATTTTAATGCAATACAGTAGATTTAAGCTGTTTACATTTATGTTGTGTATTTATGTAATTAATCTCATATATGTAGAGTCTAATTAATGAACTTTCCTGTGATGCACTTCATTTTATTGGAGTTCATTCACTGTTTTCCTTCAGCTCATGCAGCTCAATCATTATTAGCTGCTATTATTGGATTTGTTTTTAAACAAAATCAAATTCTTTCTAGATTTTTTATCTTCAAAAAAACATTGTTAGTGCCCAGTTAATGTCTTGCAGTGTTTTTCTCATCACATTTTGTCAATAATATCGTTGAAATGAAATAGTTCAGCGTGTGCATTTTTCATCTTGTCTTCAGTATCTCTTATAAAATAAAAACACCCTTTGTTCATGAACATTTTTGTCATTAATTTCATTGACAAGATTAATGCTGCATACTGAAGTTGCATGAAATTCAGCGATAAACCAGATACAGTATAGAGTAGACTCAGCTGGAGTCTGTAGTCTTCATATCCTTTGATGGGAAAATTGTAGATTCTCTTATGTTAATCAAAAACACATGAATGCCATTGATTTCATACAGAGCTCTCATTATTCTTTTGACATAATACATCTCTTGTTCAAATTGTAATCATGGCAATGGAATGTGCATATATATATATAGCCTTATTTCGGATTCCTCCAGTTTCCCAGTGTTCTGTTTTTGAGTAACTTTTTACAGTTGAAGGTTGTTTACTATTCAATTTATGTGGTATTTTAGAGGTTTGTTGATGGTGCAGGTTCTGAAATAGGCAATATAGTTAAAATATAGTTCTTTTTACTATATTGTAATTTTTTTGCAATTACTATTTTGTAATTTCTTATGTTTATTTTTTTAATTAATCACATAATTTGCCGTTTGTGATGGAGCTTTCATTCAAGTCTGTTTTTCTTTTCAGCATAACACAAATGTTACCCGTATGTTGCATTATTTAGGTCCTCTAAGTGTTTTGGGCCACTTAAGTCTATTGATTAAAGGTGGCAGATTCAACACTCTGAAGGCTATTTTGAACAAATGGTGCTCCCATCATCATCAGCATGAGTGAAATCTACCCTAGCACTTCACAGTTTGCCAACTTCATTACTACCAAAGTGAACACCTTTGTGAACTTGCAAGTTTTATTTCACCGAGCAGTTTGTCCGCCGTTGGTCAGAGCGATAAAGCTTTTATGATTTGTTGTTGCTGTTATCATTATGTAAGATAGTGAAATTGTAAACATTAGCCTGGGGTTGTGTAATTTCGGTTGACAAGAAACCTTTGTTTGAGACAAACTTCCATTACAACTGCTCCCGCCTGTGAAAGGAAAACACTCTGATGTAAGAGGCAATCACTGAGCTCTTAGGAGACATTCACCTTCTCCTCAGTCTCTTGCTGAGATAATTACATAAACATGGCTCTAATAGGGAGCCAAAATGACAATGCATTTCCTGCTTCTTGATAGAAACAAATAAATAGCTGTAACTGCATACATAAGCAAGTCCATTTTCAATCAGAAACTATGTCAGGCTCGAGTAATGAGGTGTGAATATGTATTGCTAAAATGCTTTGTAATATATAGTGCGTTCTTGGACGTTTGACAGTTCTGTTGCTCTGAGACCACTAGAAAACTTTTAATCACTGTATCAAAAGCCACATACATTCAGTGATGTGATATAAATCACGGGACTCTTGGTCAGATATGGATTTGACTAAGTGTGCCTTTTGTTGTACACTTTATATTATCTTTATCTGTTTTCTGGACAATTAATCAGACAGTTGTTTAAATCTAGAAAGATTTATGAACTGAGTTAGAGTTGATTCTCTTCCGCACCAAAACATGCTGTCAAACATTTCTGGTAATGCTGTAAAACTGCTTCAGAAATATTTGTCTTTATAAACAATCTTTTTAAATTTTTTCAGTTTTGAAATCCAACTTAAACTGACTGTATTTAGATATACATAGTATTTAGATTTAGTGAAATAATTAACTTCAACAGTTTTAGGTTTGAATTTAGTGTCATTTAATAAAAATCTCTTTACTGTGCAGTTAAACTGACAGGGATCACATACATTATGGTTCTGCTGAAAAGAAAAAATAGTTTTTAGCATAGTTGTCTGCCACTGACTGCGTTTACTGGCACTGTTAAAGAGAAATTCAGCTCCAAAGTTTTTCTACAGAGATTGATGTTATTGTAGGCAAAATGCACTTAGTAAATGAATCTGAGTGTGATATTGCTTCATAAATCTGTTTGTATTCATGTTTGTCCAGACCAGCTGCTCAGTGTTTCTCACAGCCTGTCAATCTGCTGTCCTGGGAAACAGGCAGATGTTGCAATGCAGATTTAGTGCTCACGTTTATGTTCCAAAACATGTATTTTGGTTGTTTTTATGTATAGCATAATTATGTACAATAATAAAAGTCTTTTTGAACTATAATGATTCATCCAATTTAATACTGACTATTTATAGAGTTACTAAAGTCAATAGTCATAGTTACTATTCATCAAAGGATCTTGAAAAAAAAGAATCATGGTTAAGCTGAACTGTTTTCAACATTGATAATTCTAATAAAAGTTTCTTGAGCCTCAGATCATCATTAGAATGATTTCTGAAGGATCATGTGACACTAAAGACTAAAGGGCTGACATACAGTATATGTCGCACGTCCTATGAAAAAAAACTGGTCTGTGCAATGGATAAATTTACCACTGTAGCACACATGCGATACAGTTTTGCATGTTCATAACACAGCCGCTTAATAGTGTGAAGTGATTTCGTTGTGCTTGTTTTTGTGTGTGAGATTGATTATACTTAGGGTGTGCAATATGACAATTTTTGATCGTGGATGATTAAAATGTCTCCACAATCTGCTTTTGAAGAAATATCGTAGTATCGTGCTACAGCGCACAATATCAGCTGCAGTTCTGGCGCCGCCATATCAATATTCTGTACAATGCGACATACATTCACATCAAATGTTATCTCAGCAGAAGAGTTACACTTACGGGACACAGCACTTATCTGCTTTAAAGCCTTGCAGGTTAAACATTTAATTCACATGCTGTTCTGACGTGCTTCTGAGCGTGTACACATGAAGCATGCGCAAACTTTCAACCAGCGCCTGATTACTAGACTTGACTCAACTTATAAATGGTCTTTCGCGTCTCATTGAGTTTGCGTCTAATACTGTCAAAAGCACAAAAGGTTAACATATAAACATAGTTAGTTATGTCTAAAATGAAAGTAAACAGTTGAGAGAGAAACGGATGCGTGCAACTCTTAAAGGGACAGAACTAAACATGCTGCTGACTGTCATTAAAGGGATAGTTCACCCAAAAATTAACTTTATGTTGTTATCTACTCACTCACATGTTGTCCCAAACCTGTATTAATTTCTTTCTTGTGCTGAACACAAAAGAAGATATTTTGAAGAATGTGGGTAACCAAACAGTTGCTGGTCCGCATTGACTTTGATAGACTTTGAACATTCTTTAAAATTTAAAACAACTTGAGAGCGAGTAAATTATGGTATAAAAATAAAACACTATGACAGAATTGACGGACAGATGACAGAATTTTCATTTTTGGGTGAACTATCCCTTTAATATTAATAAAATAAATAAATAAATAAAACAGAAAAATCACTAGCTGCTCATGACTGATGAACTTTAATACAGTTGCTTAAAATTATAATTGATTTATATAGTGTATATAGTGTTTTATTTTAATATTTAATGTTACTGCTAAATACTGTACCTGAAAAATAAAGCACTGTTTGTTTTATTTGTACATGATGTGCATTTGTAATGTATATCTTTTGTTCTTATTTTCTAATAAGAAAGATAAAATAATGCCAAAGATTTTTATCTTCGCCCATTTTAGCCTAAATGTCTGCCATTCTTTTTTATTTTATATTTTGTTACTTTGTAAGGCTTTGTTTTTAGAATAGGGAAATTAGATTGGCTGTACTGCTCAGGCAACTTGCAAAATAGTAAAACCAACATGACAAAGAATCGTGATAAAATCGTGAATCGTGATATTCCTGAATAAAATGGTGATATGATATTTTTGCCATATCGCCCACCCCTATCTTGTGCTACAACTGTTTGGCCTGTGCTACAGAACTTTCAACCTCTGTAGCACTAGAACTATGTGCAAAAAAAGTTAATATACAGCCCTGAAAACAGTAAAACATTTTACCAACCCTAAACTTTTGTAATAGTAATGTACAGTACATATACAACAGTACTGCGTATTTGTAGATTAGAAATCTAAGTGCACTTGTAAGAAGTGCAATAGACAGTGATTGGGTCCCTCTTTACTTAAATACATCTTAATAAAGCATCAGTTTTGCCGATGGTGTGATTAGAGAAGTCCTTGTCAGGATTTGGAAACAGTCATCTGAAGAAGGCCAGCACTAGGGAGAGCACACTTAGCACACTTCCTCAAAACGGAAATCAAAGTTAAAAGAATATGAAAAGCTGGTTTCCTGCCAGCTGCTTTGTGTTCTCTACACAGAGAATAGCACTCTTCCTCTGACTTTTGCTGATACAACAGCAAATGCGCCTCCCTCTTTCTGTCTTTCTGGCCGGTGGATGTCCCTTTGCATGAGACCTCTATGTCAACAATCAGAGGAGGATAATGATAACATCTCTTCAAGTGAGAGTTGTGATCTGTTGTCATATTTAGAAATGAGAAGTCTGCAAATGTGACTTGTGTTCTGCTTCAGAGTTGTTCTGTTTTTATTTATTTATTTATATATATATTTTTGTTAAAGCATGCTTTACTCAAAGAGATTACTGAGGACAAATTAAAGGGGACAGTGGCATTCTCAGTCTTTAAAAAAGACCCTTAAAATAATGACAGAGATTCCTGCTTTGTGCAGACAGAGTATATTGCTTGGATAAAGAGACTAAGACGTTCAACCCTTCACTGATGTGGATCAGATTATTGAGTATAATTATTCAATAAATCCGTCGTAATTATCTTTTCATTAACTTTTATTTGTCCAGAATCCTTCATAAAGATTTCAATCATTTCTCAGTGAGAGGTTGTGGTCATGTCTGGTCCTGTGAGAACAAAAGTTAATGAAAGAAAACAAATATAAGAAGTGGATGTCAACACTAATATTATACAATCTGCTTGTAAAAAATGACATGATAAACTTTGATTTGTGGGCATTTGATTATGATTAGGAGATTTTCTGCAAGTTTTACTTCATCTGGGTTGTATTTTGTTCGCTGGGCTTTTTCTTACTGAGACCAGACTGATTTCTTAAAGGCATAGTTCACCCAAAAATAAAACCGATGTCTTTATTTACTCATGTCGATCCAAAACTGTATGACATTCTTTATTCTATGGATCACAAACGAAGAGATTTTGAGAAATGTCTCAGTGATTTTTGTCCATACAATAAAAGTTGTAATAATTAGTTACCAACATTCTTCAAAATATCTTCTTTTGTGTACTACAGAAGAACCAAATCTATTTTTGGGTGAACTATACCTTTAACATGATGTAAGCACGTAAGATTTCTCCAGTGGTTAGTCACAGGAAGTCACCTTCTAAATTATTATTGTTCAAAGTCGCTCTTGTGTGCCACTAACTTTTAAACCATAGACAAAGCCACCATAAACCTGCACAAGGTCATTGGTATTGTTACCAAGAGGTTGTTTGTTGTTATAAGACTATGTACGACCTACAAGTTCCTTTGATTACATTGTACCAACCTAATAACTTTAGCAGAATGACCATTTGTTTGTCCTTATCTAACATGGAAACACATCCTGCCCAGCTTATAAGAACAGATAATGTACAACCATGAGCTCATCTGGTATCATATAAACAGATAACCCTGACAGATCCATCCCTCTCACCCGAGTCACTAGATTCCAAACTGAATGCCATCGCTCATATTTTGACCACAGGACGTGAAAGGGCTGATGTAGAGAGTCTTCTGTTCAAAATTAATATTACTGAGGACTTACTGAGGGCACACAGCACAGTAAGATGGTGTCAGAGGAATAACACAGCAAGCTTTGTGTTCAGGTCTGAATCGGGACCGTCAGGAAGGGCCTAGTGCTGGGAATGGCCGATGTTAATTAAGGGTCCCATTGTTTGTCTTTAGGATCCCCAGACATAGGGGTCAGGAAGTCAGCTCGTATTGTTCACCCAGTGGGATGCTGACTACAGCACAAGCGGGGACCACAGATCTTTTTTCTTTTTTAATAACAGAACAGGCAATCTCCGGTTGGACTTATCTTCTATTAGCAATAGAGTCTGTTATTATGGAGGACCAGGGAAGACAGTCGTGTTTTTTGGAGGAAGTCTATAACATGACAGGATATCATTCTGCAGGCTGACAAATCATTGAGGAGAGGCGTTCAAGCCAGGTAGCTGTCTTAAGAGCCAAATAATCATCATTTCAAACTGTTTTTTTTTTTTTTTTTTTTTTTATTGCAGTGGTTGCAAGACCACCACTTTATTAACATTACTCCTTCTGTAATTTCTGTAAATAAAATAGACGTTCTGCCTCTTTTGGGGGTTGTAAACATTAATTAATTTATTTAAATTCATGTTTTAAAATATCTTACATTACATAGCCCATTGACTTACATTAAAATATTTGGCATTAGTAATCATAATGATGACAGTGATGATGTTATTGTAATGTGTTCCTTTTGAAATCAGATTGGTTTTCTTTTCTCAGTTTATATGCACACTAAGTTCTGACAGGACAATGTTGCATGCATTTAATGCAACGTTTAATTTACACAGAACCATTAATAATATAATTTTTCAGCAATGCAACCACAGCTACCTTTGGATCAGCAAATCTAGTTCCAGGTTTTTTGATGATGATGATTATGATGATGATGGTATTATATTTATTGGTGATTCAAGCGACTGACCATTTCTTGGCACATTATAAACACTGAAACGGAACTTTTATTTCCAGATATGTGGTAAAACAATATGTCTGACTGTTATTTTTGTTTATATGCAAAAATTGACTTCTTGATGTTGTAAGAATGACAGAGTTAAACCCATACTGTGGTGTACTGGTTCTTGAGCCTGGCACGAAGACATACAAAAGAGGCTCTTGTAGCGAGCTGGAAGGCCTGTGTTGAGTCACTGTGGCGGCTAGAAGGGCACAGGGAAGTAGTGGGGGTGTGAGGGAGAGAATGACTGAGGGGGGAAGGGCAGTATGGGAATGTTTTTACAGTCTGACCTGTGATCTTCCTTCCATTCTGCTCCAGTCCTTCTCTGACACACTGAATCTGTGTGGTTCCTGGTCCTGGAGCGGCCCCCAAAAAGTTATTTGGACACTTAGTCATGTATAAATTTCAAAATATCAAACCAAATGGCATTTATTTAAAAGAAAGGCACATTTTTCAATAGATTCAAAATTAAGTCAAAAAGTATTTAAATACTTTCTGGTCATCCAGTGTTAGTGGTAGATGCCCATAGTAAATGTGATAAACTATATCTGTGGTTACTCTGCTAGGACACCTGTGAACTTGACTTCACACATCCACCAAAAATCACTATGAAACCAGTTGGTTAAAATTCATTACAAAAATATCTATAAGGTTGTTCTGTAGAGTCGTTTGTTTGGATATGCCATTTGGTTTAACATTTAATGCAATACAAGTAATACATTTCTAGTTGTCCAAATACTGTACTTTTTGGGCCCACTTTACTGTGCGTACATCTTTCCAGAGATAGTACATATAGTTTTAATGCTTGTGTGTGTGTGGGAGAGAGAAACTGGCGAGGCTATCTGAGAGAAGACAGTGAAACAGGCTGAAATGTAAACAGATAAAGCTTATCTCCATGGCTGGAGACATAACAGACAGCCCTCTCCTCTGGACACAGCTGAGAGCAGCTCATTCGAGGAACGACATGCGTTTACACAATAAATCCCTCGCCGTTATCATAGCATAGTCAGATAAACAGATAGCATGATGATACAGCGACAAACCACACTGTAAAACAGCTCACATGTGCACAGCCACATCCTAAGTGCTCAAAAACAAACATGCGTTTCAGCTGAAGAGAAAAACGTGTCTCTCTTACAAAAAAACAGTGGTGCAATATGTCCTCTTCACTATGTCAACCATGTACTCTGAAATAAGATGGAAACATTTAGATAGATTACCTCGATCTTTTTACACACAAGCCTATCAACCTGCTCATGTCATTCATTGCTTCGGTAACTTAATCCCATTTTGCAGCTGTACAAGTCGTTAGGGTTAGCTGGGCTGGCACAGAGATCCTTGGGAATTGGGTTTTTGACCATTGCAGATACAAGGATCTTTTGCATGTGAACATTTTGAGAAATAACATGGGGACATTTTAAGACGCGATCACTATTGAGAATTGGGCTGTTGAGGGTCTCGTGTCATAGTCTGTAGCAACAGATTTAGTTTGTGTAAAACTGTTGCTATGCCACCACCACCATATGCCACCAGATTAATAGAAACGTCAGCATTATCCGCGTGAGATATTTTGCCAATGCCAGCTAGTGTTAATGCGAACCCCTAGCATTTTTCCAGTGAAACCGAATACATAGAAAACATTTATCTACACATCGGGCCAAGAGAAAACCTTCTCCTGAGAAACCCAAGAACACAATGTGCTCATTCATAAATAAAACTCCCACCCGTACTCTTTTCAAGTACAACACCAATTTGAACCTGTTAGCCCAGATTCAGTTTTATTAATAACATAGTTAAAATAATGTTTTGAGAAATATTAAAGAGTAATCCAGGTAAAGCGATTTCAGATATGATTCATATTAGTTTGCTAAGATAAGTAAACATGCTCTGGTTTGTTTTAGGGGATGGAGGGCTTACCTGTACCTGTATTACAGTCATTCGGTTTCAGCTTGAGAATGATGTTTTTGATATGTATTCTGCCTGGACACTGTTCTCAGAGACCGTATAGCATCATTAACATCCGTATTGGGAAACTGATGTCAGATATTTCATTAGTTGTCTAGCGGGGTGGCCAACACCATTTCCTCCGATGGAACAACACAAACTGCCTTAGTTTTGTGTGGACAGTATTTCTTCTCAATATCTTGGCAAGAAAAGTACTGCAAAGTTTTGTTGAGATGTCTTTTTTTCTACTCTACAACATCAAACAAAAGAACCCTTGACAGCAAGAGCGGTTCCCATAACCTCTGGTTCATAAAATGTCACTCATAATTTGATTACTCTCTTGACTGACAAGCCTCTGCGATAAGGAAACGCATCATTTATAACTCTAGATCAGCAGTTGCAGCACACAGCCAACAACACGTGTCTCTGTGATGTCTTTTCCTGTAAAACTAGAAAGAAATGACCTGGAATGAAGCTCATGATCCTTGAGAAGAGACTAAACAGCACTTAGTGTGCAGGCCCTCTCAGAACAGTCTGTTTACATCTCTCTTGATCTCTTTTTGATTACCGATAGCAGGTCGGTTTGAAGCAGCAATATGTGAGAAATTATGCAGTTGTAGGTGCAGCCAACATTCATGTCTTCTAGATGAATTGTGTTATTTACATCTTATCCAGGTTCCAGGAAACTGCAGAAATGTGGTTTTGGCCTAGACTGTTTTTGTGTTCATTAATTGGATTATTAATCTTTGGAAAAACAATGCAAATATTTCCACAGCAGATTAGATGCAAAAAAAGATAAAAGAGCAAAATGCTTTTCGTATATATTGATGATTCCTTGTAAATATGATGATTCTTCGAAAAGATCCACAGTTTTTTTTTTCAAGAAATTTCCCTAGTAAAAAGGTAATATATTTAAAATACATTTATTTCATTCTAAGTATAGTTCAAATCTATTAGCATATTTACTGACATATCGCTCAACACTTACTGATATAAAAATTATAATTAAACTTTATTTGGAGTACTACTTGTGCACAATGCACATTTCTTAATATTAAGCATAAAAAGTGTTTTAATGTCACTATTGATGAGGATTGTATGTTCTTTGAATACTATTGGTCTTTAAATACATGATATTTCAAGTGGACCTGAAGTATACTTGCAATAGTTCCACTTTAGCACAATCAAATATACTTCAGTATATCTTTAGTTGGACTTCAGCAATACTTTTGTACAATTAAAGTGCAACATTAATTGTTCCAATTTAGCAGACTTAGTATACCAGTTTAGTATACCAAAAGTACAATTGCAGGGTATTTTTATTAAGTACAAGAATATGTAATTGTACTTATAGTACTACTTATCAATAAATGTTTTTCAAATACTTTATAGTGTATTTATTTTTCACTATAGGGTTATACTTTTATTCAACAAGGATGCATTAAACTGATCAAAAGTGATAGCAAAGGCTTATACATTGTTACATAAAACTATTTCAAATAAATGCCGTCCTTTTGAATTTTTCATTCTTAAAAAAATCCTGAAAAAAATGTATCATGGTTTACACAAATACATTAAGTAGCACAAAAATCAGCACCAAATCAGCATATTAGAATAATTTCTGTAGGATCATGTGACACTGAAGACTCGTGGCTTTACCATCACAGGAATAAATTACATTTTAAAATCTTAAAATAGAAAATGTCCATTTAAATTGTAATATTTTTTCCACAACATTGCTGTTTTTTACTGTATTTTTGATCAAATAAATGTAGCCTTTTAATAAGATGTAAAAAATCGTAGCGACTCCAAACTTTTGAACGGTAGTCCTCCTGGAAATACAAGCTTATTTGTCCATTGCTGTTTTATAAGGAGGAGAGCATTACAACAAAGGGCCCTGGATGTTAAATCATGTCTGAATTAACACACCATCCTAGTTTGAAAGCAGCAGAGGTTAGTGGCCTCACTGACACTGCTGTGACTGTGTGTGATGAACTCCTAATTAGAGGAGGAATGCCAAACTTGCTTGTCTAACAGGCACAGCGAGCCGTCTTGCCTGACAGTGCGCAGAGAAAAGGCCTTCATTAAAGCCCACATTTGTTCTGACTAAATTTAAATGGGAAATTCAGTGTTATTTCAAGATTAGTCTCTCTTGGGTCCTGGATTCAGGTTTTGATCTACAGTACAGGCCCACTTAGAGTGTTTACCCACATGATGGCTAACGCTTGTGTTTGATAAGCCCTCTTGAAAAATATCAGTGGTTTGCCAGCTATTTGCCTGTCACCAGTTTCAATTGAGTGCTGAGATGATTGCCTAACACCAGTTTGTGGATATGTTCGTGCCTTCAGCTTTGCCAGTAGACTATGTGAGCTTGAAATAGTATTTTCTTATTTAATCCTCCTTTATAGTTGTTAAACATTCACTTTATCTTGATCAGCATGGCTCAATTAACAAAGTAGATGCCATAACAGATGCTTTCTAATGCTTGATTGATTGTACTTCAGAAGTAGCAGTGCATTCAGATTAAATATTTTTATTTGCAAGCAACTTTGTAATCATTTCAGTAAAGTCAGTGTTGTACTAGTTGCAGTTCTTGTTTAGGGCTCTTGAAACTTTTTGAAAGTTTTGAGGACTTTTATTTATTTATTTATATTTATTTATTCGGTAGCTACTCATGTACAACAAAAGGCAGATTGACTACATCCCTGCACCAGCCGAAAATCTGCCATTGAGATGAATGGGAATGCTAACGGATAGATTATGGACCTCCTTGATCTTGACACAGGAAAGTCAATACTACATTCTCACCTTGAATAAAGTGTCTATGTGAGTAATGTTGTAGGGTAGTGCGCACATTTCCTGTATCATGTCCCTTCGATTGTGCTTTTTGACCCATTATTGTCATTATTAATGTGTTGCTATATTACGTATCACTTCATTTCGCGATTTTGGCAGGTCAAGTCTCTTGGAAATCCTCTGTGTTTTCTTTCTGAAACTGGGGAAGAGATGAACATAGCAAACACTGTGGTATGTTAATAACTAGTTCATTTATTTGTGTGACTGAATGCAACTTTATTGCCTATAAATAAGAAGAATGCTGGATCCCAAGAAATGATTTATTGAGTGTTATGTTATTCAGCCTCCAGTGGAGGCTGCAGTATTGAGCTCTTTGCTGTTTTTGCTATAAAATCCTTTGTTTTGAGATTTTGGAGAAGTTTATACTATCGTTACTTTTTGTTCATGACTGGAAAGCTATTTGGAAATGTTGCACAAGTACAGCCTTTGCTTTGGATGTTGCCCCATGAAGCCTTTTCAGAAACCCTGGATAGTCTATTAACTTACTTGGGCGGGTGTCATAATCAGAGGCTGACTGATCCACAATGACCTCTGGATGTCTGGTAAAACACCTACTTAATGAATCATTGTACCAAAACAGCTTATTTGTAATGAATATTAAAGCCATATTTATATATGTGAATTATAAGACGGATAGTTCCGACATTAAATTCTGACTGGATGAGCTACATTAAAAGCCATGCCATCTATATTAATACGCAGTGTTGTTATGGTGCTTGGCAACCATAAACAGCTGACAGTTAAGGACTATATTATTTGAGTATTTTTGTATTTAACTTAATACTGGTGTCCTGTCTTATATCTGTTTCCGCCTTTTTATAAAAGTAAAAAGCCACATGAAGTTGTGTGTTACATTGATTTTTATCGTAGTTAAAGGAATTTTAGGGAATTAGGAATTTTAAGCAGAGAACACCCTTTAGCTGAGATAAAATCACTGTAATGCATGTCTCATGGCTTATTAAATGCTTTATTAAACAACAAATAGCTAACAAATATAGTTCACACAATATAAACAAGACATTTAGAAAGTAATCAAACACTAGTTTTTTTTTTTTTTTTAATTCACCAGTGTAAAATGTTTTAATGCAGTGATTATGTATGGTTAGCTTTTATATTTAGCACTGTAGAAGATAAGAATGCTTATCTCAGCAGTCATTGCTGTAAAGGAGCAGCTGCTAGTGGACAAATTAAGGGCCCAAGCAATGCCTGTCTTTGTGTAACTAAAAACTCCTATATAGCTATATATCATTTTTGTACATAATCATATGTGATATTTATTTCCTGCCAGATCTGTACATCTTTCACTGACCTAACCCCTGTAGTACTTAACTTACTGGAGTTTATAAATACATCTGTATGAATAAATAGTGTTCAACAAACAAATAATGTTTCTGTTGCTGCAAAATAGGTTTATGTTCTGCAGCTCGAATTAGAATAAAGGCACTCTCTCACACTTAGCTTAGTTTTTAGAGACCAAGTATGAGAGCTGCCTACCTCTGCATCCTCTGTTTCTTTCACACTAGTCAGTATATATGGGTTTGGTCTAGATATATTAGTCTGGAATCTATGAAATGCCAACTCCCACTGCCAGCAATCTCAACATGTTCAAGCAAGTGAGTGGACCATACTTTATACCACTAATGCAGGGGTGTCAAGCTCATTTTAGAGGGTGCTTGCATAATTCATACTCACACATCCAGGATTAATTAATCAATATTGGCTTAATGTGGAATTTGACCGGAGACCTTTAGATAATGTATACTGTACATATAAACATAATTAAGGAATGTTAATTAAACAGCAACCACTAATATAGCATATATATAGTATATAGTCTTATAATTATTTAGTGATGATTGAGAAAATCTCAGAAAATCCCTGCTCTGTCACTTACAGATCCAGTTTTGAATGAAAAGTAAGAGACGTAGACTGAATGCCGCAATTTGTTTAAAAAAATGTTTCTGTTGCTGCAACACAAATTATTCCATCCTGCTGTAAAAAGTAGGGTATAATGAATCTATCATACAGATATAATGAATGTTTGGGAATGTTTTCATCATAATTTAATTTTTGAAATTAGATTAGACTTCTCCACGGGCTGTATATTCGGACTACGGGCCATATGTTTGACACCCCTGCCCAAAAGGATTCTGTAAACCCATATATTTTAGAGCAGAATTGCTAGATTGCTGTTAGATTGCTGTTCACTTTGGCCAAATGTCTGTTGTTTAGTGTAATCTATAACATATGTTTCAGTTCTAGAAAATGGAGGTCAAGGGACAGCGAGTGCTGCGATTCCCATCACTGAACGTTTGGCAGAGGTATTGTCGTATTTGTGTTCATAGTGCATAGTGTGTGACTCATTTACAATGGCCTGAACAATAGGAATCTTAATCAAAAGATTTGCAGCTAATTATCAGAGTAAACAAAGCGGTGCAGAGAGCGTACCCCTCAGGAATGGCTAAGTTTGATCTGTGTGTGTTTGGGCATCTATCAGCGAATCAATCTCTTCTGCGTCCCGGCCAAACCAAACACAGATTAGTAGAAAGTTGAGTTTTCTTCCCCTCAATTTCGATGTGGGGTAATTGAGCACGTTGTATCTGGTGGGACTGGTGTTCCTGTGCTGTGCGGAGTGCAGTCCCATGGGGGCCGGGCAAGAGGCTCTAGCACCGGGGCCTCCATTGTTTATACTGATGGATTCCAGATGCTGGCAGAGGGAGCAGCCAAACTCCAGGGGCCTACGCCAAAAAACCAGGAAGCAGTCCAGTGCTATCTGAAATACTTGGAAAAAATTACTTAGCTTTGTAATAACCTAGAAAACAGTGAAAGGGCCAAAATCTGCACTGAATTTTCAAACTGATTATTAGTGACCACTGGACATGTGTTGGTTTCACAACTCAAAATAGTTGTTTCAAGGAATATGTAAGGTCCAGGGATATTTTCTTAAGAGAGTAGCATTAGCATCTAGTTGTTTTGCAAAACGTGTTTGAATTTCAATATCGCTGTAGGTCTGATGTTGTATTTTGGTGAGCAGTGCTTTACAAAACTGTTCAATTTGTTAAAGTAGCAACAAACCTTTTCTTCTGTATTGTGATGTATATCTGAGTGATACGGATTATCAAAAAAAGAGAATATGCAGGGTGGGGAATTGGTTCAATGCATTGACCAGACGGAGGCAGATTTAAATGTGAGCTTGTAGTTGATTGTAAGAAAGGGTCAGGCTTTTAGCAGACTGTCATTTCAATGGAAGATCATAGCAAGTTATGGCATTTAAAAAAAATACGAGGTCAAAAAATGAATTAAAGTAAGATCATGTGTTTAGAACATTTAATTTTCATTTCACGCCAACTTTAACGTATGTCATGAACCAAAAAAGATTAAAAAAAAATTCTCACAGCATTTATTACATCTAGATTTATTTATTTATTTATAATACTATTATTCATTGTTAATTCATTTTTTATGTAATACAAAACTTGTTACAAATGCTAAAAATGTATTAAATAATATTAAATGAGGTTAAAGTATTGTTCATTGTTAGTTGACACCTAATACACTAACTAATTTTTATAAATTGAACCATATTGCAAACTGTTACCTGTGTCTGTTATCTTTATGAACACAGATCCAGTATCAGCTACTTTAGACTCTCCAACCCCAATCATCAATAAAAAACGTCAAAGCTGACCCCAGGTCAGCAACTAAAGCTATAACATGTCAACTTCAACTTTTCTTGCTTTCTAATTTCTCCCTAAATTCTGTCAGAGACTGTGCGTGATTGGATTGTTTTTCCTAACACTGAGGCATTGTGAGCTGAGAGATTTATCATTTAACAGCACACCTGTTCCCTCTTGTCAGTCTCTGCGATGCTGTCCTTGCCTTTCGGGCGTAAAAAGAGACAGCTGCACCCACAAAAAAAGGACATGGAGAGACCCAAGAAAACACTAGCCTCATTTAGCCGTCCTAGTGGGGATTAATAAATAACACCAGCATGCACCTGACTGGAATGCTTGCTCAAGTCCAGCCGTTCGCAGAGCACTCCGGAAATCGCACACAGACGCAGCTGATGAGCTCGACACTATCATTCTTGTGTGTGGGACTCTGGGAAAGGCCATCTGCAGGCTCTGTCTTGGCCTTGGCTGAATCTCCTCATCCAGGCCAGACAGAGCTCCACTTGATCCGTTCTCACATTGTGATGCTAATGACTAATGAGCTCTGTAACACGCGTTGGTACATTCATGTCTGTTTACATGTACTAAGCATTGGGATGACACCTATTTATGTAAAGTATTTGGACACAAGTCACATTTAAAATAAAAAATACAAATAAAATCAAATAAAAAAAAATACAATCAAATAATGCAATGATTTCTAATTAAAGTTTAATTTCGTTTAAAATATTTAAAAAATATATGTAATTTAATATTTTGTTGACTAATAGTCAACAAATAGTCCAAATATTTTGTGGCCACTCTACATGTGTTTGTGTACATGTATATAGGAAAATATTCTGTTCAGCAATTATCAGTGTTTATTGAGTTCAGTGAGTTCATGCTTACTTAAATCAGACAGATTTTGGGTGATATTTCCAAGAAGCATGAATTTGAATGTTTGTGGATGGCCAGCTATGCAGGTTTTATGATTAGCCAAACATTACTACATTTGTGAAGGCTAAAAAAAAGAAAAAAAAAGTGAAGACTAAAAAAAAAGTGTTTGGATTTTTGTAGTCTGCTGTTGATTCTCTGCCCCAAGAGTTGACATGCATTTCCTTGCAAAACCAAACTTCAGCAGCCTGGGCCAAAGAAGTGGGTTTTTTCAGTTACCTCCAAGAATTCTCTTAAACTGCATAGTCACCCTTCCAAGAATTCCTCCATTTTGCACACAGACAAATAACATAAAAAACAGCTAAATGTGGTAAATTATTATTAAATTTGTGGCCTCTGTAGATCTGCCGTTTCTCTCGAATAGATGGCAAGACCCTGTAACACTTCCATATTCTGTTAAACTATTTTGCCTTTGCTACCATTAGACAACGGTTTTATTAATGGTTTTGAAAGATGTCATCAGGTGACTTTTAGATTTTTTATTACTTTTAAAGTACATTTGAATTTTTAAAGGACAACTAAAATACATATGTAAATTTTCTGTCGGAAGATTATTTGTTTGATTCTTTTATTCATTTTAACTATTTATTTACATTTTTATTTACGGAGTGTCTATTTACACTAAATGCAAATAGCCCGCCTTGTTAGCAAAGGCTATTTACACTAACTTCGCCCACCAACGTTTGATTGGGATAGTCAACACTGCAAAAGGATGTTAGTTTCAGTGGCATAGACGGTAAGGCATGTGTTTTTTGACACGATCGACCCGAGTTCAAATCCGCCTTTGCCAAACTTTTTTCTCCCTTTTCAAATCTCATATCGCTTCGGAAAGGGATTTATTTTCAATAAAAATGAAGGAAATAATGAAAAAGTTGAAAATAAATTGTCGGGTAGGGTTTGGGTAGGTGTAGGGAGGGCTTTATTGTTCCAATAAGGTGGCATCAATTTAATAGCCTAGTTTGAATTAAAACTATCATTTACACTCAATATGTTATTATTGCGTACTGTTTTATAATGTACTACAATACTGAGGTGCAGATAATTGCCACTATTTGCAAAAAGTAGTATAAATAGCAGAAAATCTTTCTATTTTAACATACTGTAAATAGAATCTATAGCTATTTGCAATGTAAATATCATATTGTTAAAAATACTGCTATTTTCACTTAGTGTAAATAGAATCCATCGCTATTTGCACTTAGTGTAAATAGTATCTATCGTTAAGAAAAAATGCTATTTGCACTTAGTGTAAATAGCATCTATCGCTATTTACACAGGGCAAATAGCTGCTGCCTTTTATTTATTGATTTATTGCCCTTTAGGAGGCACTATACTGTAGAAAGCAAGCAGAGGTGCAGGTTTGTGTGTATTTACTTACTTTAAAAAGTGGATTTAAGTGGGCTCTTTTTCGAACCCACTCTGACCAGACCCTTCATAACATTTCCCGCTCTTGGTCTTATCTCTCTCCAAACACTGAATCCCTATCTCTCACTTTTCTCCTCTGGCACCTTTTTGTTAATCTATATAGTCTTAATTGAAAACAGAGGGCTGATCTGAAAAGGGACTTTTAGAGTTTCTCATGTTATACCAGTGTGGAACCCATCTGCTTCTGATTTCCTTCCCCCTTCAGTTCTGTAGGGCCTGATTGGAGGAACGTCTCCAGCTGTGAGCGATGACTGCCGTACTGTGGTATTTGTCCTGTTGCGGGTAGGTTGGCTCTGCTGCGAGGACAGCCAGAATCGCCCCCCTCTTTCAGTCTCTATAGGGAACACAGCTGGAGGGATGGTGAGAGGAGACGCTCAATCTGATCTCTCTTCTCCATAAGTGTTTACAGTCACTGGATACTTCGATCTCTTCGATGTCATAAGCATTCAGAAAGCTCAGAAATGTTCTGCTTAGTCCTTAGAGTGTGACCCCGCTGTTATTTAAGCCCGCTAGGATTACAATGTGGGGGTCTTTGGAACAAGATTCACCTTACTGAGTGTTGACAGGCAGTAAATATTTTGTGTGTATGTGTTTATGGCGAGTGGCTGTTTTTGTCTAATTTTGCTCCAAAAAATAACTTTAGAGCTCCCTCGAACAGTTGGATAGTGAGGACCCTTTCTTCAAAAACCCTCTTAATGCATATTGCTTCTGAAGTAAACATTGACTTGCGGCAGGATGGGAGAGACATATCAAACATCAGCTATTCATTCAGTGTTGCTCTTATCGATTCCCTTTCCTGTCTTTAAGCTGTTTTCATTGGACAAACAGCCAGATTGATTTACACAAACCTGCTGTGTCCATTAAGCTCGGGTTGGGTTAAAATGGTTACATTACTTCTAGAGCAATGCACTGGGTAGAACTGTGTAAACACAAATCTGCAACACACAGGCTTCGGTCAGGATGTGTTTAGACTGTGGCGTTTCTGACAACGCCATTAGTTTGTCATTTCCCTGGTGGTGACTGTAAGTAGAGCGTACTCTCCATTGCCTTATTTCCTCTGAGATTGTTGCATTTGGAAAATAATGAGTGTTTTGTTTTGAGCAATTGCTTATTTTGTGGGAGGAATATTCTCAGAGCTAAAACAATAGGATAATAAATTTTGGGTTCTTGGGTTTGTGGATTTTTGATCCGGTGGTTAGTTCAAGACTAATGTGTTTCAAATGAGCAACAAATAGTTTATTTTCTGTAATTTATTTAAAGAAAAAAGTCCATCTTTTTTATTTTATTTCACTCATATTTTACAATACATTGTTTGTTTGCATTGTTTGTTTGTTCGGCTTTTATCCCCTTTCCATTCCTGATGTAGAAAGGTTAGTTCCTCTCTATGAGCTACAGAATGTCTAAATGTCAAAATCGCCAGGTTTCCTTCACACTGCCAGTGTAGCTCTATTGGTCTAAAATCTATTAAAAACACAACCAAAATAGGTCAGACTGCTGTAAACAGAATATCATGTGTGTCCTCTGGCACTTACCCAGAGACCTCTGCAGTGCTGGATATATAGAGCCTTTTTCACAGAGTTGTGAATACTTCAAAACTGCTGATCAAATCTCTCGTAGAGATGCCGTAACTTACGAGTGCCTGTCCGGTCTTGTCCAGTTGCGATTCGAGGAGATCTGCCCACTGTTTGCTTTGTGGTACAGTTTAGCATGCAAGGTGACCGAGGTTTATACAACCCTACATGTATATACTGTATACACCACTGGTCAAAAGATTTTTTTAAATTTTGCTGAAAGACTTCTCTTATGCTCACTAAGGATAGATTTGTTTGATCAAACATACAGTAAACACAGGAAAATTGTGAAATATTATTATAATTAAAAAAAAAAAACTTTTCTATTTGAATATATTTTAAAATGTAATTTATTCCTGTGTTGGGAAAGCTGAATTTTCAGCAGCCATTACTCCAGTCTTCAGTGTCACGTGATCTGCAGTTTCGGTACTCAAATATATTATAAATAAAAATACAGTTATTTTAAATTGTAATATTTGCCAATATCACTCTTCTATGATATGAAGTTTTAACTCTATTCATTCATGAACTAATACTATTCTCAAAAACTGGGCATCTGGCACACACCTGAGATTCAGACCATGGGGCAGTCCTTGACACCAAACTCCATGTTGAGTTAATTACTAAATGTTTGAAGGAAACCAGTGATGGAAAGCAGTGGTTCTGACACTAGATATCGCTGATTGTTTTGCCTGTTCTCCGATTTAAGACCTCACCCACACCAGACCACCAGCATTACGATAGCACAAGGACTGGCACCATCACAGGGATGGCCTTGCTTCAGACTTTCTGTGAAGTTTGAAAGTATCGCCAAAACAACAGCCACAACCGTCATGCTTTCCAACTGTTGTCGACAGTTTTGTTGACATTGGTTGACTCATGGTGTTTAAGGTTGGGGAGGAGAGCCTTTTGCATGCAGTGTGTCAGTTGGCCAGTTGGCTCTGGGTGGATGGAAGCAGATGCTAATAAATGATATCACTTCTTTTTTGCTCACATGGGACCTGGAACTTCATTTCCAAATCCTCTCACCAGTAAAGCAGCTTTAGGCCTCCCTATCCCCTTAACAGTGTGGAATAAACACTCCGGTAGCCAGTGATTTGCTATGCAAGATTACACACGGTTGGATGCATGGATTCACATCCTAAATCCTGTTTAGTGTCTCAGCAATTTGGTAAAAATCATAGACACTCATGCAGTATGTGCTCATAATGCACTACTAGCCACTTTTCTGTTCTCTTTTAGGAGAGCTGAGTCAAAAAGGAAGCAGAGGGTATGTAATAATGTACACTGTGACCAGAAAGCATACTGAGACCACACCACAATTATCTGTTGAGGTTTTAAGTCACTTACATAATTAAAATCATTAGAATTCCCTATATACAGAGTTCTTAAATTTGTGTAGTGGTTTGAAGTTTGAACTCTCCAGCAAAAGTCTGCCATACCACACATAGCATCTTGTTCAGTTTAGGAAGATGAAAAAACAAAAACCAAAAAACTGTGTCACATTTCAAGTTAGCAGCTCTCTGTAAGTAATGTAAAACATTTTGTTTAGATGTTTTTTTTTTTTTTGTGTGTGTGTGTGTTTTCACAGCGCGGCATAGAATCAGTTGTGACAGGGTTTGACAGACTCGAGTTAAGCATTTTAAGTGTGTTTGGTTTGGACAAACTTTGACCAAATGATGTTTGTGATGCTCAAGGGAAAAACTTAGTCTTTTCTTTTTGCTGTTATAGAGGCCTAGATATTGATGTCAGCATTGACTCTGTTGAAACTACTCCCATAATATAATCCTTGTGAGAAAATTTTCTGCTGTAAAGGGAAAAAAAAGCCAATCCTATAGATTTTAGTAATTTGTAATTTCTCTTGCTTACTAAGTTTTCTACAGGATTTCTTTTCTTTTCTTGTATATTTGATAATTACGTTTCATGATTATTGTAGGTAAAAGGTCTCAAAATTAATTTCCAAATTTCCATTCTGTAAGTTTGCAATGTCCAAATTAACTTTTATTTTGAATTAATTTAAACAAAAAAGTGCAGTTTTTTAATATAAGCCATTTATCAGTTATTGGCCATAACATGAAAAAAATTATCGGCTTATCGGAATTTAATTAAAATGTCAAAGCTGTTTATTATCAAAACTGCATGATGATCGCCAGATGTTACCATTCCAAATGTTTTAAGAGAAACAACAGAGTATTGTCTTGTTCTCAATAACATCAAAATGGTGTGCAATGCTTTACTTATTTGCATAAAATTTGGTCAGTCACAAATTTATACAAATTTTCCACAATACACAGAAGCTTCAAATTGCTTCCGAGCTGCACTAAGACAGAACTGTTTCAGCTGATCGGAAGAATGATGATTTTCTGAGCTAAACTCTCATTAATCAGACTGTCTCTGACATGTCCTCTCAGGCAAGACCCAAAGGTGAAGGACTGACTCCATACCAAGGCAAGAAGAGGTGCTTTGGTGAATACAAGTGCCCTAAGTGCAAGAGGAAGTGGATGAGTGGGAACTCCTGGGCCAACATGGGACAGGAATGCATCAAATGCCATATCAATGTTTATCCTCATAAACAGGTACAGTATCCGTCTTTTAACAGCTCATATAATCTGACACTGTATTGCTAAAATACTACATGCAAGTTTTTTCTAATCTGTCAGTTAACTGAGTAAGCACATACCGTGGAATCTTCCAAGAAGTTCTTATAGATGGGGCCCAGCAGGTACCCTTGAAACCTGAGACACAAACTCAAGGCATCCGTCTTACCCAAATACCCCTTAAACTCAAGAAGGGGTAATTTTTCAGGAAGTCAATAAATACTGAACTCATCTACACTGTAAAAAGTGGCAACCTACAAATGTTATCTAAAAAAGCTGTATTTGGATTGATGTTAAATAATGTTGAATAAAATCTATTTGTTTGGATATTTCCACATGAAACGCATTTTTAGGTTATTATTTTGTAGTATACACAATACGGCTAGAGTTAAAGCATTAATGTTATTATTCTTAAATGACATCTGTAGACTTGCTGGTTAACCTTGTTTTTAAAGCAGCACTACACGGTTCTAGGCAGGTTAGCATGCGAGTAGCTCTCGGGAGGGAAGCATTCACTGCAAATACCTTCACTACAAGTAGTTTTGCATTCACATGCATTAGCAGCCATCGTACCGAAGGAACCAGCTGCTAAGAAGACCAACTCTTCCACAGGACAGAATATTACGGCTAATTCCCTTCTGACAAGCAAATTCTTTAGCTTTTCAGTCTCACCTACTTAACATGTTTCCTGCAGTAAGCGTGCGAGATGTGCAGCGCACTGCAATATATATCAAAAAGCCTTTAAGGGTTTGCAGCTGGCCTTCTTTCACTGTAACTCAAGCAAACATATGAAATTTCTGTTTTTATTGTTCTCTCATAATGGAAATCATTCTTCCAAATCGTGCAGTATGGAAATCGCTCAATACTCCAGATTGTACACCGTAAAGTATTTTATATCTCCAGCCGCTCCCGATGGACGATTAAGTGAAAGTATCTGAGTAGTGCCAATGCTGCATAAAATTGCTAGAATGTGCTCGAGAAGCAGGCGTCCGGAGATCCCTGCTTTTATCATTCTCATATTTAACGACATGCACAGGGAACACGGCTGACATCTTTACAGTATGAGAGCAGACATGGAGCAGAGGTATTATATAAAGTCCTCCCATGCTTCCTGGGTTTTTTGGTTTTGGCAGGAATTCGTTCTGCTTATTAAGAGCATCAGGCTGCAGTTGCCAAATTATTAATTCACAGAGGTATTAGACATTTCCTCTTCATTATCATTGACAAAAGCCTTTGGCTCACAAACAAACACACCCTCGGGTTACAGCGCTGTCTCCTCCCAATGGCCCGTTGTAACCTGGTTTTCCATAATTCACGAAGCGCAACTGAGACGTACAGGAAAGAATAACAAGATTGTAAAACGATCTTCCAAAAGCAATGGGTGGGAAAACAAACAATTGCAAAAGTATTATTTGTGATCAACAGCCAAAAAGATTTGGCTCGTGCACGTTCTCAGTGTCTTTTGCGTCGCGTCCAAGACAAAGATTCACTATAGAGTCTTCCCTCCCTGGTTGTCGTCTTGAGCGATGGAATCCTGTAGGCACCTAAAGTTGCTTGGAATCCTCTTGTATATTAATCTCCGCAAAATTACTGAGGGGAAAAAATGAAATGAAGTTTTAATAACAAAACATGTACTTTTGGCAGCGATTGCAAACACAACAAGGACGACTTGGCTCTTGATAGCCGTCCTAAACAAATTTCTGACACACCCCTGCGGTTGGTCCATTGTGGTTTGAGACTTGGACCTACGCGATCCTGATACTTCGTCTCCAAAACCATATCTCCAAAGAGTCTAGCCAAGCGCAAAAAGATATCTCCAGTTTCAACCTGACTGATGTTGTGGACAGAAGTACACATGCACTCAAAGTGTGATTCACATGTTTTGCTCCTCTCAGCGTCCTTTAGAGAAACCCGATGGCCTGGACGTTTCCGACCAGAGCAAGGAACACCCGCAGCATCTGTGTGAGAAGTGCAAAGTCCTGGGCTACTACTGCCGCCGCGTGCAATAAGGAGGATCCCGAGGTCGGCTCCACCCTTTCCTATCGCTTCTCCTACCAAGCGCTCCAAGAAAAAGTGAAAAGTGCCAAAATATTCATGTAAATATCTCTAACGCTAGTAACAGCTTTGTGTATCAGCAGCATGCGACGCATTTATTGTGTATAATGGACAATTGAATATGTTTGGGACAGTATTTCTATCCGTACGGGACGCAGTGGATTACCTCACCATTGCGTCCCCTGATTGTGTGTTTACAGACTCTCCCTTCGTTCTCCCTGCCAAATGAACTATGAGGATGTGCCGAGCACTAAAGGTGTCACGTTAGTTTGCTCAAACAAGGGCCCAGTGTGCCTTTGCAGAGTTCTTGGGTCAATAGCACATCATATTAACTGTGAATTAACAGAGGGACAATGGACTTTCCATCCCTAGCTTTTGTGTCACATATTTATTTATGTTTGTGTATCGTTTCGTAGTGCAATTGAATTAACTAAACTGGGATAATTTCATCTGTGTTTATATCTGGACAGGTCTTGTCTAACCCCACCTCTTGCCATTAGAAACTACTGTAGAATAGAACTTTCTAATGCTTCGGATTAGCGCGTCAGGTAGTTTATATCTTTCACATACGTGTATGAATTGCCAAATGCGAGATGTTTTTGTCAAGTTGGTTAAATGCAGCCCTGGAGGCATTTGAATCGAGTTGTTGGCAACTATGCAAAACCATTGCAGCTTATGCAGAGTCATCAGTTCCTTACATTGTTGCGCAGTCGAATGAAGTGTGTGGATGATCGAAACAAAACCATGGCTAGCTGACCGTCACCGTCCTTTGAAATGTGATTACGTACGTTGTCAATTGTTGCCAGAGAACTGCTTCACACGTCTTAGAAACCCATGTAAAGTGTTTTGGTACAGGGGTCAAAATGTGAGCTTTTCAGTCCATGTGCTAACATTTAAAAACATAACGCCTGCTCTTCGCTGAGATATTTGCCTCAGGATAAAGAGTGTGTTTGAATGACACATCTCAGATGAAATAGTGCGCATCTGTCTTATATAAACACCGCTCTAGAAAAAGTCGTTAATTCATTTCAATATTATGCAACACATTTATTTTTAAATTCAAAATGAGTCATTCACATCCTCCACTCTTGAAAATAAAGGTTACAAAAGGGTTTTTCCCCCACAGCAATGCCATAGAAGAAGAACAGTTTTTAAAAGAACCATTTTTTATGAGCTAAAGAACCATAAAGAACCTTTTGTGCAATGGAAAGGTTCTAGGGATGTTTAATGGAACCATGGATGCATAAAGAACCTTTATTTTTAAGAATATTGAATTTGACCCTTGCACTAAAATATGTTTCATTAAAGAAATTCTCCGCTGTTTACACAATCATTCTGATCATATCTCAGAATGAAATCCTTAATTTTAAACGTTTTTATTGCCTAACCCCACGTGTATGTTTATGCATTGGCTACAAACGTACCTGATGCATTACACCCTGTTTAAACTGTGATTTTGGGAAGCATTTTCTATTTGAGTGGACAAATATATGGTTGTAAAGGGAAATGAAGGACAAAGTAAGTAATGCTGAAGAGTTTTTTTGAGGTGTAACGAGAAAACACTTTGGGTACATTTGATTGATCAGAAGACATTTGGAGAGAGACGTTTGATTGAGAGCATTATGATGGGAGGGTGTTAATATTTGGATAGAAGTAAGTGTGTACAGGATCTCATCTATGTGCCTTTACCTCTTGTTATGGCTCACACAAAGTACTAATTGATCATATTTGAGTGTGGCCCAGGATTTATTGTGAACAATAAATGTAGCTTTACGTGTTCCAGTGGGAAGTCGTAGACGGATATTGTGAGAATTATGTCATCATTGCGTTGTTAATCCTAGATGTACATATGAAGTTAAATGCATTTACATAGTAAATACAGTGTGTATAATTGTTTACTTATCGTTGGAGTCCACATATTTTCTGTTGAATATTAGTTATGTTTCATTTATTGGGATAAACTCAGATGAAGATATGATTCTTGTCTGAAGGGAACGTCTAGTGCCTTAACAGTTTGGTTATGAAAAGTCAAGATTTTTGCTAAGGAATGTCATGTATGATGCTGAGGAATTAAAGGAGCCGATTAGATGTCTGAAAATGTAAACCAGCTAATTTTACTTTAGTTGAAAAAATGGGTTTGAGTTTCTGATGGGAAATTCAAGGAGTATAAACTGCCAGGGAGTCAATCATTAGATCACTGTTAAATAAAAAAAAAACAAGGCTGTTTCTGCGAGTCGCTGCTTTGTTCTTTGGACGTCATCATTGTTTCTGAGACCCTTTATTTCTTGGTAACTGTGTTTTTCTGGTGTTGCTAATGGCTTCGCTGTGCGTACATTCTTACACGCCAAGGTTTACTTCAGGCCTCATTTAGGCTGGAATGAGTTACTCTGATTTTTGATAAACTCCGTAATGAATGGCGTAATGAAAATAAGCAGTGAAATAAACGATTACTGTGGATTCATCATAATCATTGCTGATCACCCATAGCTGGTAGTCCACACATAATGATTTCCTTGCATCTTTGGGATCAATTCAATTTATTGTCAGGTCTGTACACTTTAACAGATGACCCAATTCACCACTAGATTGAGGCCTCGTTATTAAATTTGCTTTATTATTGCAAAATAGTTGCATTGCACTATATACGTGACTAAAATGATTGAAGGCATATTTACGTAAATGAGCTTCCCGATTTCTGCTATATTGAATGAAAGACAGAGCTTGTGGTATTGACAGTGTACATGCATTTAAAACTATACAAAGTGCTTTTTGTGCATGTGTTTTTTGTCTTGAAATACATATACTTGACTTTTATAGCTCACTTTCAGTATAAACTTATTTTCTATTAAAGGTATGTGTATTTTGGAAACAATATAGATAATGAAGATTTTGGAGCAATTTGATATCCAGACAAGATTTTGTTGTTTTCCCTTACAAAGATACTAGTATGTGTTTTGTGTATATATTCGATTACCATCATTATCAAGTTAGCTATTTCTAAATGTTATGATGCAATATTAAAACTTTGTATGTGAAAAAGGGCAAAATGCTGAGATGCAAAAGAGCTGGGAGTTTTTTTTTTTCTTCCTTTGATGTTTTACAATAATCTTTGGTTATATCCTGCAGAAATATTTATGGAAGGATTTTCTTTTTTTAACAATTCAATTCTTTTTTTGTATAAAATATGCAACAGAAGCTACTCTATGAAGAAAATATTGATGACTACATAGAATATTATTCAAAAGTTGGTACATAATTATTATGCCCTTACAAGCCATTTTATTTGTGTTTTGTTATTCTAGATGTTATCGGTATATAGTAACCTTACCTGTTACGAGCATATGTGTGCTTCAACGTTGTTTAGAATCTTTGCGTCTTGCTATACAGCATGAATGTTTCGATTTTCATTTAAAGGAAACCTATAACACTCGTTCTAACATCACAAACAGCTGTTTTTCACATAACAGAGACTGACTCACACACTGTAAGTCGTAGGGCCTTTTTACTGAGGTGTTTTATAGACGCAAAACAGTGGCAAAAAAACGTGACTAACTCCAGTCATTGACCATAACACTGAATTGCACGTACAAACCTTTTACATGGTCAAAATGTGTTTGTGAATCAGGCCCATACTGTATGAAACTGTGAGCTCTAGTTAGCCGTCTCCAGTTACTGCCAAGTCCAGGAATGATGTCGAAATATTTTTCTTCGTATGTAAAAATGACAAAAAAAAACAAAAAAAAAACGAAGACTATTTTTCAAACAAGTGTGTGGGACTGAAGTTTGCATGTGCATGTTTTTTAAATGATTCAAGATTTATCATTTGTGCAATGTATTCTTATTTAATATTAATACATGTTTAATTCTTGCCAAGATAGCTTTTGTAGAATACACCTCTCTAATTGTTAGTCATTAATAAATGCCTATTCACTCCTAGGATTTCCAGTACCATTAATAGATTTACTGAATGTACTGATTTAACACTCATGTTTGTAATGTCTGTAAAATATTTGTCATCATATTGGAGTGGACCGAGCAACAGAAAGCGTTGATGAGAGAATGTGCTAGAATGTGGGACGAGATGAAATCTGTTGCTCTGCGTCCATGAAACGGCATTCCGATATGTGCCTTATTTGTTAGTTAGGAAAACTGAAGACTGTGCTTTTAGAAGTTTGTTCGATTAAAACATTGACTAAGTGAATCATGTCTCGGTTTCATTTTTTTTTTTTCCCTAATAGCACTCAATGATGTATATTTCTGTTCAATCTGTGCCAAATATACGTACAGCCTGTTTTTGGATTTCAACATGTTCTTTGGCCCGTGTCTGGGTGTTGGGAAATTGTGTCCATTTTAAATCAGTCATGCTGAAGGCGGTATGGACTGATTAATTATTTAGATATGGTCCTTGGGAATGATGCTGGTGTAATTGAAAACCATAGTCTGAAGCCTTGGGGAACAGTTGTCATTCTGACATCACATTAATTTACTGTCGAATAGCCCCGAAGAGCGTTTCTTTCAGTTCAGCGTTCGCCTGGTCTTCGCAACAGCGCAGGTTTGAAGACACAGATGTGTATTTTTTCACTCGACCTAATTACTTGTAATGATTGTAAACACATGAGCGCTGTATGTGAACGTCAGGACTTGGCGATGACACTGGCTTTACTCTTGAAGCCAACTTTAAGTAATTGGTCTACACATTCCAAATCCCTTAAACTTCACTAGAGGGTGGAGGCCCAAATTATATCAAGTTTGTTGCAACAATGCAGACTTAAACAGAGCGGGAATGAGAATGTCTCTATAGCAACATTGCAATCGGAGAAGTCAAACAAACCAGTTGTGAGTTCAGACCCCATATGGTTTCATTTAGGAAAGAGCACTGTTTTCCACAAAGGTTCATAATTTACTTTCATAAGGCATTACTGTGATAAGCTACACCTACACACCGTCTAAAACGGACTGCTCATTTTCTTTTCAGGGTATGTGAATGTCAGCTGGCTGCAGTTATAATGGAACACATCTGACAAACTCATATTCCCAACTGTCTCCACAACTATTGTATGAACATGTTCAGAAGACTCTTGCTGAAAGTTTAACGTTGGAGGTGGAGAATCTTCATAGCCAAACAGGATGTCATATCCTGCTTTAGGGGGACAGGAAATCTTGTCGCTGGATAGAGTCTAAAAAAAGGTTTGGGATCATTCTCAGGAAGATTTAAAAAGCATGCCACGCAACCAGATATACTGCTGCAGTTGTAGCCGGCCCTCATCTGGAAAACAGCCTTGAGTCATTAAAAAAAAATAAAAATAAAAAAAAAATATTGGGCACAGGATGCAAATATCCTGGAAGAAATTCCATCTGTCAAAACCGGTTTTGTGTGTAATTTATTTATTTAAAAAACCTCCTGGGGTTTCTCTGGCATAGTTCTTAGAAAGGTAAACAATCTCCATATAGCTTTTATCCTAATTTCAAAACCAAAAAAAGAGGCTTTAACAGTATAAATTTCCTTGTGGCCCATGGCATTTGACCCATAAGCAAGATTTGTTGTGTAGGGGTAAGTAATCACCATACTTACAGAGTCATTTGCTTACTTAGTAAGCATAAAACACCTTAATGGATCCATAGACTGACACATTAAAATGACAATAGGTACTTGGGTAACAAACGTAAAAAAAAAAGAATGTAATTTACTTTAAATTACATGCATAAGCAGTTTGGTTATGAAAACGTTTGAGCACACTGAAATGAATGCACATCCTTGGTTACTTGAGTTCTCCACAGTCTGTGATGACAACCTTCTTTACAGTTCCTCCATCATGTAGGCCGCAGCACTCCATCACAGAGACCGTCTCCATTCCCTCCTTCACCTGCCCGAAAACAACGTGTTTGCCATCAAGCCTGAAAGAGAAAGACAGGAACATCAACACTTGGGATGAGTAACAATTAAACCAAAAACCTTTCCACCATCATACCATTCTGTTTTTGCAGTGCAGATGAAAAACTGGGATCCATTTGTGTTTGGCCCAGAGTTTGCCATAGACAGAACACCTACAAGAGAGAGACGGCGAGAAAATCAGACCCCCTCCTGAGTTACTGCATGCTTTTTATAGGCAAATTTGTCACTTTGAATAATTTAATGATATAGAGACTCAGGGAAAATCTAACCATCAACAGTTCCACAATAACAACCAGAGAATAAACAAATAAGAGTTTGAAAAGCAGCAGGGGGTACTGGATGAAAGACAACATCTGGGTTGGGTAAATTACGGCTCTCTACTACAATTACATCAGTCATGTATTACACAACCCATCACTATTCGCCCATATTAATCTATCTAGAGGGTTTGCTGGTGTAGGATCCCCCTGGCACCAAAAATGCACTAGGATAGGCTGGCTTTGACTTGCTTAGAAAGTAGGTCATTTGTTTGAAGATTACAAAAGCGATTCCTGCAACTGAGGAAGGCTTACTACCACCTCGTGGCTGTAAACAGATGCACATGCAGCTTTTGCACATTTCCTCAGGCTTGTAATGATGAAATTGAGCTGAATCGGATCCCAGAGGAACTGAGTAGATACCATGTCTAGACACATATAGAAAGGTACTATGGATTTTCACAGAATTGGATTGTCCTCCATTGACAAATTGCATTATTAAATATTTTGAATAAATTATGTTATCAGCTACCAACGTGACTATAGAACCATAAACTCTGTTATTGCAAACACATTTTGTTTACAACCTTTTACAGATTCTTAAAAAATGGTATGTATCATCCTATGTGTAGTCAAAAGCTGTACTCTCTATTTTTGTGACAGTTCATGGTAAGTATGGTACAGTAACAGTAGTGACATCACCTGGTCCAGTGTGTTTCAGCTTGAAATTCTCATCGTTAAATTTCTTTCCATAAATAGATTTTCCACCAGTGCCATTATGATTAGTGAAATCTCCACCCTGTCAGCAAAACATCAATCATTAGATGGCCTTAGGACCAAAACACATAACCACTAAATAAAACTGAAGAGATAAGATGGCCTTTTACATGCTAAAGGGCACAATGAACAGTAGCACTACTAGTTTACCTGACACATGAATTTAGGGATGATTCTGTGGAATACTGAGCCCTTATATCCAAAGCCATGCTCTCCAGTACAAAGGGCCCGGAAATTTGCTGAAAGACAAGAACCAATATGAGAACGGCACTGTATAAAACTATGAAATTTACATTGATTTTTATTTTTTTTTATATCTCATATATCATATATTATACTGTGTATTATATACTATATCTAAAATTAATTGTACATTGTATATTTGATTGTACATTTTATTTGTCTGTAATTTGTGCAAGGCCATATAAGTATTATTAGATTAATATTATATATTATTATTTTTTAATTAATTATTTTTATGAATCCTATATTTGCTTACCAGCTGTTTTGGGTACAACGTCAACATAAAGCTGCAAATAAAGTACGAAAAAACTGTCTTTAGAATATTAATATGAATTTAATAATAATAATACTGACTGAACACGATAACAATAATTATTATTATAGCTGTTGTTTATGAAGTATTATTATAATTATCGTTATTAATAATAATAATAAATATTACTACTAAAGAATTGCCATATTTACAACAAAAACATGAATCATTCAAGTTAGTTTCAGTCATTGGATGGATGTCTTGGCAAGAAAAATAACTGTTTCTATTTCCTCGCTCTTTTCATTTTTGTTACATTACAAAACCGGTGGTTCAGCTTAAAGGACCCATGACTTGCCTCAATAATAATTCTTCCAATGAACTCGCCGTCAGCTGCAATATCCATAAAGACAACAGGGTTCTTCACCGGTCCTGAAACCAGTCTGTTCGCAGCGATTGCGACAGAGCAATATTTCATACGATTTTTCATCTGTAACATTCTTGCTGTAGTGTTGTAAACCCATCAACGATTAGATATAAGAATCAGCACTCAAAGGTTATAACTGGCGTAGGCCTGCCCTACACTGCCGTACTCACAGCACGTGACATGTTCTTCTATGGTCGAGGAAAGGAGAGTCAAGAGCGTCAAGTTAAAATCAACAGCGACACCATGTGGTCTGGGGAGTCGAAATAATAATTCATATTGGTTCGGTTTAATCAGTTCGATTACTTTTTAAGCTTCTCGAGACCATCAATATTCAAATGAAAAAAGAAGCCCAGTAGAAACCATCACAGAAATTCCAATGGTTTTCATTAAAATACCATTATGAGCCATTAGTTTTCCAGTAATTCCTTTTTGTAGTGTGTTTTGGGCATTTTTGCAATAGAATTTAACATCCCACCAATAGAATCCATCACATACCAGTAGACACCATTATAGTTTCCATTAAAACCAATACAATTCCCATTATAACCATTAAATCCATTACATTTTCTTTTGTGTTTTGGGCAGGGTTCTATTGTTTTTTTTTTTTTTTTGCTTTCCAGCCTGACTGTGGCTAAATTTTATAAATATTATAACATTACAATTTCTGCCATATCTTAAAACTGGACTGTTTAAGGCGAGTCTTCTGACCAACTGAACGAGGAACCCCTTTCGGTCACAAGAGGAGAGAAAAGGGTTCAGAAACTTATGAAACTAACTGATAATAATATATAAACGAACTGTTTTTCTACAGCGAGGCATTCGCAGCAGTCAACAAAATAGAGAAATAAATAAATGTCATTTGTGGGGAAAACACTACATACTCTTTCTGAAGTCTTGAAGTAATATTTAAAGGCTAATATTTGTTTTGGTCTTGGACGAGTGTTTACACCGGTGAGTCAGTTGAGATAATAATTAGCCTAAAAGAATCGCTCACCTGTAATCTGTAAAAATGCCTCTGAACATATCTTTTTTAGTGAGTTGATTCAAAAGATTCGAGTTACTTAGATGAAACTCCCAACTATGTAATGCCCCATGTGCTCCCTCGAGAAAGCCTTTTTTACACATAGAAATCATTTGCCTCCTATTTCTGCTTTGTTCTTTGTGGTTGTTTTCTTGCAGTAACTGTAAAGCCTGTGGGTTTTCACTGCAGAATATCACAGCTACGCATGCACACCAAATGAAACATCAGAAACGCTGGAAGGTTGTTTCATCTGAATACATATTTATTAGATAAATATTAGGATGTCACAGCATCTAACTACATACAGTTTTGCAAGACTAAAAATCACAATTAGTTTTTTTTGTTTTGTTTTTTTCTTCTGACCAGTTTAGAATATGAAATGATTGTACAACAGAATGTACAAGCAAAGACATCTGCAATGTTTGGTGCCAATCACCTCAGATTGTACCTCATATTTGTTTTGAATTTTCCTGATCATGATATCAAAATTGTACAAACTCTGGATTTTGGTTACAATCTTTTGGAAACCACTCCTGGCCCCGTGTCCCTATTGTCCAAATTATTTCCCCAGGATTTTCTTCATTATCTTCTGTAGCACCTTATTAAGTACACAAGAAATGGAGCAATACACATAAGCTAAATATTACACAAATGTAAAACAAATGTGTCTCTTTTTATCCCCTCCCCAAATTCCTCAGTCATGTGGGATGAATATTTTACAAAAGTGAACAAATGCTTAGAGGTTCCACAGACGCTAACAAACACAGATTCATTTTACCCAATTTAGATTCTGATGGGAGGATGCAAGCTTTACAAATTCTAAATACACAATGCACATTCCCCTGGGGAAAATGAATACATTTCTGTTAACGTGTCTCTATTTATCATTTACATATGTACATGCATCCCTAATGTGCCCCTTCCCCCTTTTTCCTTCGACCCTCAGGAGTAGTGAACACACCATCTATTTCATTCAAACCTCTCTGTTCCTGCCTCAGCACTCACTGCCTCTTCAACGACTGTACATCAATAGTACGTGACAGCTCAGAGCCGACAACTTTAGGAGTCTTTAAGTTCAGTTTATGCCTATTTTGTGTCTACAAAGTGGGAACGAATATGTGGCAGTGCATCTTTGAAAAAGGATATACAAGTGAACTACAGACAAACGCTATAGAACTTGAACCCACGTTTTCCTGTTGGAGTTCTAAGTATTTAAATTGTCAACGACAAACATTTTTGTACATAATTCTACACCAAGAAGAACAGGGAAAAAAAACAAACAAACTAAAAACTAATATTGCAAATCATAAAAAAATAACTTAAAATGGAAACATGTTTCAACGCTGATATTTCATCCAACAAAACACATCCCAAACAGTATTCAATTGTACAGACGTCAGCCTTCTTCAACAGTCTTTGAGCAACATCAGTATCATGGAAATGTCTTTACAAATATCATAAATACTGACTATTTTCAAGTGGGCCATTTTGATTTAAAAACAAAAACAAAAAAATCTTTAAGAAAATCCATCTTGTACACATGGACGTTGTTAACCTTCACTGAGCTGCTGATATAAATATTTGACTGAATTTTTACTGAAATGTACATTTTCTGTAAGAATTGAATGCATTGATGGGTATTGAGATAATATATAGCTTCATAATATAATTGAATTAAAAAGTAAAAATCTATAAATATAGAACATATTCTAATATTTTCTTCATTGTTTGCTGTGTAATTACTATGATATTACTTGTAAACAAATTGCTAAATGTGAAACATACATTTGATTAAATTCTATGGGTAACAATTTAAAAATGGGCTTGTCAAAATAGGTTTGGGCCACCTTCTCAAATCAGGGTGCATAACTTTGGTAATCCATGGACATCTTGTGATAAATTTGTACATTTGTTCGATTGTAACAACAGAAAAAAAAAATTACCATTATATGAACAATATATTGTGCATTATAAAATAAAACTTTAACACAACAGTTCATGAATAAAAGGCTGAATTAAAATAGTACAGAAGAAATGATTGAGGGAAAAAACAGTATCACTAAAATAAGGGGCGATTGGCAACAGTGAATGTTTCAACATTATATGCAGTTTGTCAGAAGAAGGGTACAAATATCAAGGGCCTAAGACGACCAAGCCTCATGCATGAAGAGAACTCACAGAGAAGACAGATGACACAAGACTGACTTCCCTTTGAAATGTGAATTGCTTTCTTCTTGCTCTGTGACCGCTAGTGTGGAGAATCCACAGGACGTTGCGGGAGGAGGAGAAACAGTCTGTTGGAAGATGCACATGATGTTTCGAACATGATTCATATGTCTGAAGGTGCTGGACATATGAATCACATTACAAAATGAGGTGCAAAGCTGCGTGGTGTACTAGAACGGAACACATTCTCGTGTCCTGTGGCGTGAGAGTTTGGGAGTGTTTGGAGGACTTTCACAAAACTCCCATCGTTAGTCTCTGGGATGGGAGGGTTAGATCATTCTGGTGATTCCGAGATGAGCTTTTTTTCCTTTTGTTGTCTCCCTTACAGGCTTCCAGGTGCAGTTTTAAGCATTCTCTTGTGCTTTTTCGAGGGAGATGGACAGACAAACAGTGTGGACATCCAGCAGACGAGGACTTGGGAAGCCGTGGTGGTAGAGCTTGGAAGAACAAACCTTCAAGAGATTGCGGACACACAGAGGCCGGTACAGGAAGATATATATATATATATATATATATATATATATATATATATATATATATATAAATATATATATTTTTATTTATTTTTTTCTATTCAGGTGTTCTTTTCACAAAAGGAAAAAAAATCTGAATTAAAAATGCTACAATACTTCCTAGTCAGCACACATACAGTTCTGTGTGACGTATTCATATGAACTGATTATAGCTGCACATGTATTTCCATTAGTATTGAAAGATATCACTTTAGTGCCAACCAACATGGCTGCCATATATGTGTGGAAAAGGTTGCTTGTAAAAGAGTGAGATATTTACATGAGGAAGAGGCAAAAGGATGGCTGTTTCCTGTTTGCAAAGTACAGAGTCAGTCTTCAGGTGCCTCTTGATTCCTGACAGCCAAACAAATTAGGGCCTCTCCAAAAGGCCGACCGAAGGAAGTCAGTTGTTCTCAAAAAGGGAAAGGAGATCGTCATTGCTGCTGCTTGGGAGGTCAGGAGGGTCTAAGTATGACAGCAACTCGTCTGGGTTTGCCAGTTCTGGCAGAAGCTGCAGAGAGCGAGACAGAGACACATTTACATTACAATCTTGCAAATGACCTTAAAGAACCTTAAAAATACTGGGAATATACACAGAAATATACTGGGTTCAATACACGTTGAGCTCAAATGACAGTATTTGTGGCATAACATAAGAAGGAAAAACAACAACAAAAAAAACTTGATTCAACCCTTGGAAAAAGGTTATACTGAGGCTCTGAGAATAGAAATGAACTGGGACAACTTTTGGCTAGTAATTAAGCTAATAATTTTATAAAAGGCAGGTAAATTAAATTTGTCAAAAGTAGCGTTATTTGTTGTTTGAGTATTATTTGAGCTGTAAAGCTGTTTAATAAACAATCATTTAGAGGTTTATGGCAATAATCCTTTAGGGTTTATGGCATTAAGTTGTCAAGACGTTCTAAAATTGGATGTGTCAAATGATTGAGCTTAACTTGTACTGAATCCAGAATATTTCTTAAATCAGAACTTTTTAGAATGCTCAGAGCTTTGGACCATGAGGAAAGCGTGAGGCTCACATGACTCTGTGAGAAATGTAAGTAGCACATGACTCTAGAAATAAAAGAAGCCCATACAACCATCAGTGTGGATACTCACATCCAGAGAAGGCTCGGGCATGTCTGCAGGTCCCTGGCCACCTGCCTGCCCGTCCGCGGTGGGGTTGAAGGTCATGTCGGCATGTGGGTGACTGTTTTGGCCTGGCTGCTGGGGGTGCTGGGGGGGCGGGGGCTGGCGTGGGGGCTGGGAGGATGGGGGGCCGCTGTGATGCAATGGCTGAGCTGATTGGCTGTTGGGGTGAGGGGATGCGTGCATGCC
>CM077242.1:13222500-13272500 GCA_039654775.1 Spinibarbus caldwelli
ACTTATTGATTTTTTTTATCTGTTGGTATTTGATAGAATCCATGATGCCATGTGTCTAAACAAGATGTCCAGGACCTCCAGCAGAAATATAGGCCCACAACATCAAAAATACAGCAGTATATTTCATTGTACACATGGGGTACTTTTTAGCCCTGTGTTCACCAAACCCATCTTGAGTGTTTGGTGCTAAAAAGCTCATTTTTTAGTTTCATCTGACCATAGAAGCCAGTCCCATTTGAAGTTCCAGTCGTGTCTGACAACTGAATATGCTGGAGTTCGTTTTTTGGTGAAAGCATTTTCTTTTCTTGATTTTTTTCTTGAAACCCTCCCAAACAACATGTGGTGATGTAGGTGATGTTTGATCATTTTTTTTTTTAAGGTTTTCCGACCACGAAACTCCAGCTGTGATCCTTGGAGAGTCTTTAGCCACTCAAACTCTCCTTCTCACCGTGCATTAGGACGATATAGACACACGTCCTCTTCCAGGCAGATTCATAACATTTTCTGTTGACTGGAACTTCTTTATTATTGCCCTGATGGTGGAAATGGGAATTTTCTCTGCTCTAGCTCTTTTCTTAAAGCCACTTTCTAATTTGTGAAGCTCGATTATCTTTTTCTGCACATCAGAAATATATTATTTGGTTTTTCTCATTGTGATGGGTGATTAATTTGGAATTTGGCCTTTGTTTTCCCTCCTATTTATATTTCTGTGAAACAGGATGCCATGGCTGGATAATTTCATGTTCATAATCACGCTGGCGTGCTCAAAATTGTGAATATGAATGGGAATATATTTCAGATATATTTTAGTCATAAGAATTTCTAGGGGAACCAGTAATTGTGTCCAACATGTATTTGAGAAAAAAACATTTATTTCATAATGATATTTCCCCCCCATTTTAAATTATTATTATAAATCATTATTCTCCAATGAAAGCTTAGATTTTTGTGATTTTTTAAAATAAAAGATCAAAAGGATTAACAATGCACATTTATTTTTACAGCCTTCTTTGATCATATTTACCAAGGGTACCAACAATACTGACCACGAGTGTATATATTCAAATCTAGTGAATAATGTAGCTTCAGAAGACTTGTGACAGACAGTCATGCTTTTGTGGTGCTTTTATAGTAGTCTTTTGTCATTTTTGGAGACCGATAGCCCTTAAACACCATTCACTTTTATTCTATCAAAACGAGAAGCATGAACGATCTACTAAACTTCTCCTTCTGTGTTCCACGATAGAGAGAAAATCATACAGGTTTGGAAAAACATGAGAGTGTGTAAATAATGACAGAAATATCATTAAATATTAAGGATGTCATTGTCGAGAGCATGTACAGTTTATAGCAGTAACATGCACACCTCCACATGAGTGTCTGGTGGACGGAGGGGCGCAGATGGAAGACGTGGTTACTGACGGCCAGGTTGTGCTCTAATCTGAAGGGCTCCAGCACCACTCCATCTCTCACTGGGAACGTCAAACGAAGCTCCTCGTTAGGGTTGGCTACGGGAACAAATATTGAGATTATATGGATTCATAGTCTTCCCATGTAGACCATAGTATCAACGTGTAAGATCCTTTCAAGCTTGGCTTTCACCTCACCTAGTTTCACCCTTTCCCACCGAAGCACATATATTATGAATGAGCTCTGAGTGGATGTGAAAAATGCATGAATCTCAGATAAATGTGCAATGGGACTTTTTTTCCCACTCAGCTGCAGGTGGCGGATCAAAGGGTTCTCAGGGGTTTATTCTGATAGACTGTGACCGAGTTTGTAATACGGACAGAGCGGAGATCAATGCAATGAAACGGTCGTGTGTGGGGTTTCTTTGCGTGACTCACTTGGAGGTGGAGGCAGAGACGTCATGTTTGGCTTCATGTCTGGAGGAAACGGGGGCTTGACATCCTGATTGGGTGACAGGTACGGAGGTATACTACTTCCTGGGGTCATGGGTGGCGTGGGGTTACCAGGAACCGGCGAGTGTGGGTAGTTCACCACCTGCCGAGGAGGCTTTAGCCGAAGAGACACATGATTACTGAATGCAGTCGCTAAATATACAGCAAATCTGTACACATGAGTACAAATGGAAGATTACACATAATTGTGTATGAAAATAAAACAATAGTTTCACCACCTACCCCATTTCCTTGATTATACCCATAACCACCTCCAGAGAAATTGTTGTTCTGACCATTAAATGGCTCTTGCTGAAATAGGAAAGAGCATACAGAGTGTAAAGCAAGAAAGCAAGATAGCTCCTATTAATATTTTATTTCTTTTCTTTTACCTTCCAAAAGTAAACTTGCGAGTTTAAACTGAATGTGACATTTTCCAAAGTGTGAGCCAAATTACACAATTTCCTCAAGAAAATGGTGTCTAACAATGTTAAAACTAACATTGCAAAGACCAAGCAATATGAATTTACCTTATAGTATTGGCCCATGGGTACCCCAGTAGGGGGGTACTGGCCAGAGCCCTGTTGTCCCGGCATCCTTTGCCCAGGGTAATTGGGTGAAGGAAGAGCTCTAGAAGCGTTTGGGTTAGGGTACTGCCCTTGCTGGCTGGGAAACTGGCCATTGGGTCCAAACTGCTGGCCTCCATAATTAGGCTGTGAAAAAAAAAAAAACAGTTGGTTCAGCAACACAAATAGCCAATACAAAATATCTGCTGAAAGTCTCTTTGAGCCATTGGTGGTCTTACCTCTCCTGGATAGGGCCTCTTGGTGCCCTGCATGGGCATGGACTGAGGTCTGGGCCCAGGGTAACCCTGTTGAGGCATCCTTTGGCCGTGGCCACCGAAGGGCCCCATCCCTGAGCCTCTGGGCTGGTTCATACCCATCGGCGGGCCACTCATGTTGGAGCTATTCATGCCACCACCCATACCAGCTGGGTTCATGCCTCCAGCCATGGACGGGGGCCCACGGGGCCCTGGCTGGTTCATGAACTGGTTATTGTAACCTTGGGTAGGCCCCATCTGGAAAGAGGAGCAGACCTGTAGAGAAGGCCAACAGCAGTTCAGCTGAATAAGAGGATTCGTTTGGAAACCCAGGGTAGGGTAAGAAGCCAAAACCAGTGAGGGACCAACCTGGTTGTACTGGTTCATGTCTTTATTGGTCTCTTGCAGGGCTGCCACGGTTGCTGTGGCAGTAGCTGTTGCGGTGGCGGCGGCTGCAGCGACGGCAGCGGCGGCGGCAGCAGCAGCAGGTTGGGTGAAATCAGAGGGCGGTCGTGTATGAGGGGGCATGCCTATGCCACCCGGAGCATTCGGCCCACCTGGGTAACTGAGCAGAAGCAATACACAACACATAACACATTTACATCACAACTTACATAGTCAGAAAGGTCTATTTATTGGAATAAAACTTGTTGGAAGGACACATAAATCTTTCCTGGATTTGTACTTGGCACAGCAAGAAGGTGATATCATCCCTTTCAAGAAAAACATCCTTGAACTGAGTATTGGCTGGGCTTTAAAACCATGTGTCAAGTATCACTAATGGGAGACTCTTCTATAGCTTATTGAATCTCCCAAAGTGATGCAAAGCAACTTTGTCAAACAACTTCCCATCATCCTGTCTGGAACGGCATCTCTAATGCTTGAAACATTACCTTCCACCAAAGCCTCCTCCTCCCGGGTGCCCTGGACGCCCATACATGCTTTGCTGCATGTAGGCCTGGTTGGATCCCCCTTTGGCTGAAAACTGTTGTTGTTGGCCAGGGAACTGAGGTGAGTTGATCCCTGGGTTGTTGCCTGACATACCCGACCCTAGTGCATTGCCTCCAGGGTTCATGGGATTGTTGGTATTGGCCATGGGGTTACCCAAGACCTAGATCAAAAGCAACGTCGGTTAGAAGATCAATGTTATCACTGTTACTGTTTTCATACAGTGACACTATACGTGTGACTCACCTGACTTTGTGATGTATTGGTAACTCCCCACACCGTCGTAACCACCGACAGCGAGCCCGGGGCCTGGTTAGCATTTTGTTGCCAGGGAACGCTGTCATATGGAAAGGACCCATCACTACAAAACAGTGTTCAAACAGTAATGTGAGATCAGGGGCATCAAACATGTGTTGAGAAAGAGTAAAGTTGACTCCTACACAGTCCGATAAAGAAAAGCTCCCTCTTGACTGCAGAACATTAGTTTTTCCATGAAAATGAAGCTGTAATGTTTGTGAAAGTGGCCAATCACCAGCCCTGGAGCACAAAATGTTCTGTAAAACATCACTAAGCTAGTGAACTTCCTCAGCGTTTTCTCTGGCAATCTATCAATCTCTATTAACTTCTAGTTGACGTACCTAAATGGTAATGTTACGATATCATGTTTTTATCTGCTGTTGTTTGGAACACTGTGAGAATGAATTTCATCTGCACAGCCTTCAGTGATGTCATGTTTACAGGGCTGTAAACGAAAGCTTGGTCAATGGCTTCTTGGAAAAGCCTTGTCTTCAAGATCACATGCCACATAAAAACAAACAATTCTGTGCTGGATGAGTGCACTAGGACGAAATTCTGAGAAAGGGGCGAGACTACTGTAAGTTTAACAGTGCTTGGAACGGCTCCAGCAAGCGTCGGGTTAGAGCAGAGTTTTGTCTGGGTACTGACCCATGTGAGAGCGAGGGCTTCATGGAGTTCATGGGCGGCTGCAAGGGTACTTTGCCCTGTGGATCGCTCTGACGATTCTTCTGATGCCGCAACAAGAGCAGCCGTCCCAACTCCTCACACCAGGACGACAGGAGAGCTGGAGAGAAAGAGACAAACAAAGAGAAAAAGAGATCAGGAAGGATCTTTGGCACAGAGACAAATCACCTGTTGGCTAAACAGCAATCTTGCATATTTTATCTTCAGATTGCTATTTAGCAGGAGCAAAACTCACTGCCAAGTATTAGTACATCTTTCCTTAACACAGTGACAATTTCAGGTGTCATTTATATTTGAATGTCAGTATTTTTTACAGTTCAAATCTAAACTTCAGTGTAATCAGTGGTGATAGTGATGCCAAAAGTGTTACAAAATCTTAATCAGTTCATGTCTTTACCACTAGAGGTCACTACAATAACAGCAGCGGCACAAGCATGCTTGGCATCCTCTATAACAGCTTGTCAGTATGCTTCTCATAGGATCATATGCTTTTCATCTGCAGTGCACTTTAAGCAGTGATACTACTACAGAAGACCTGTCTTCCCCTCTCGTGAAGGGAGGATGACGGAGGACGGGGAGAGAAAGAGCGAGAAATGGGAGATGAGAATCAGTGCTGAGGACAGTGAATCATGCCGGTGATGTGTCCTGGCAGCACTTTACTCCTGAGAGGGGTGACAAAACGAGCCTCTCGCCATGGTGATGGAGTCGGTTTGGGATGGCAGCCGCTGGCGTGTGGCCAGATCCTGGTCTAATCGATTCTACACGCCGCACACGACTGAAACACGAGCACTGCATTGAAGTGCTCTTCATACAAACGGTCCTTATACTTTCCAAGTGACACTATTTAGATAAATACTCACTACTAGCTGAGTCATTCTATGGCAAGAGTACCATTTGTGTCCACAACATCTGATCAAGTGCACTAAACACAAACAACTGCTGTGAAGTGTTTTAACTTTAACATATTTGTTTAAAAATTGAGTTCAAATTTGTAGCACTGAAACATACATACATAGCCTGGATTTATATATATATATATATATATATATATATATATATATATATATATATATAAATAAATCCAGGCTATTTAACTAATCACACTACTTATTTACTTTAAAATAATCATCATAATCAAATAATCATTCTAAAGTTCTACTCATTATTTCCAGAACGAATCTTTTTACATGCTAATCATATAAAACAGAAAAAAGTAAACAAAATTTTGAAAAACAATTCTAATAATAATAACACCTTTTTTTTTCTTTTTTTTTTTTTTTTAAATGTTCCACCTCATCACATTTCCAAAGTCACATGTTCATTCTTTGTCTGGCAGAATATTTAAAGTCATACAGCAATGTACTTTAAAAATCACCTTTCCAACATGAAAAAGGTGCCTGTTTCATGGAATGACTCAGAGCTGCACACAGAGAACAAGGAAGAAAAAATATTCTCCAAAAATCTCACACACACCGACAGAGCAAAAACAAAAGCCAGGAACTGTTTCAGTAGTGCTGCACTTCTAGTCTTCCTTTGCCATCAAACAGATTCTGCAAGGGACCTCACAAAATATTCTCTTTCCCCTAAGACGAGTTCATTCATGGAACAATACCCCTCTTTCTTCTCTAAATCTACTTCACAGACAGTAGATGAGTAAAAAAAGCCTGCTACGGTTATTTGAACAGAGAGGGTGGTGTCGAGAGTCCAGAATGTCTCTCTCTCTCCAAGTCTGGTGCAGAGAGACAGACGTCTGTCTTGGCTCTTTCCTCTCTAAATCGATCAGCCAGTAATGACTATGAAGACTGCTCAGCTGTCTCCAGCGCCTTTATTGCTGGGGGAACGTAAACCAGCACACACGCTCCTGAAAAACACACACCTCAGTCTTATTTACCACAGTCTGCACTTTAGGGATAGTTCACACAAAAATTATTTACCCTCATGTCATTCCAAACTTTCATATATTGAAAATGCACAAATGAGATTTGAGAAGTAAGGTGGAGGGGATTCATTTCGATCAGTTCCTCACACAAAGTTGTTGTATGAAACAGTTTTTGATACTTTATGGTGATTTGTGTCATTTTTTGAGTTGGACAGACTCTGGTTGGCATTTTTGTTTGGAAAAGGGCTGCGACCTAATATCATTTTTTGTGGTCTAAGAAGGTCAGAAGGTCAAAGAGGTTTGGAACCACAGGAGAATTGAAGTAATGGAGCAGAGTTTTCATTCGTATTTGTGCGACATTAGTCATTTAATGCCTTATTAATAACCATTTCAGAATAAAATTCAAGGACCCTTAATGCATTGCAGAATCGGAACTGGAGTTCTTCCAAGAAACAGCTTTAAGTTATTCAATATCCCAGCGGCACCTGACGCACTTTCCCTTCCAAGTTCAAACACACAATTACAGTGAGAAAATCGCGTTTGTGTAAATATATCAAAGGGGTCTGTTTCAAAGAGAACGCTTCTCACCTCTCTGCGACAGGCGTGAAAGCCGTCCCAGCAGGATTGGAGCGGGAGGCTGGAATCACCCACCTACTTCAATGAGAATTATTCTACCCTGCCATTACAGAGAGCTTATCGGCCAGCTAAATCACTACCTCTGCATGCTGGCAACTGCTATTTTCTCACAAAAGACCAACTTAGAGCTCATATGACAGGTTACAGCCAGACGCCGCCTGCCAATTTTCAACTGTTGTTCCCCGCCTAGCATGTCTCCCACACGTAGCAAAGACTAGAGCTCTTCTGCCTGCAATTCAACCAGTAAACTCAAAAAAACAAGCTAATCAACACGGCACCTTCCGGCAGCGTACAATATCCCTCTCACCTAGCTGAATACCTCCTGAATACAGCTACGCCATTTCTCCCGCAAACATCATCGCCTCCACCACTACCCACGGGGCCGTGTTGTCATATTAATACGCAACATTTGCTGTAACACGATCTCTCTCATCAGCAGGGATGCACTGATTTTTGGTCCAATATTAAGCTCATTTACTCATAAAATGCTCCAGTGACAGAAAAGATATCACTGAGCGTACATACAATATATTTTGCATAAACCCTGCCACACACAGAAGCACCGGCAGCAGAACAAAATGTCTCAAGATTGGAGGAGTTTCAAGACAAATGACATCTAATTAATTTGCAGTAGTCACGCCTGCGTAGAGCTCCTGTTGTGCAAGTAGACAACTGCGCAAGCGCAGAGGAACAGAGGAGCTTTCCTAAAATTATTTGACTTAGTGGTCATAATCGTGCATGTTTTATTATTTAACAGGTTTTTGGTTTTTTTTGGTCAAACAGTCATGCTGTCCTTACATCCCACTGCATTTTACAGCATTACCAAATAGCAGCAGAGAGGACCAAAAGGAAAGTTTCTCTAACAAATGATATCATGAATCCTTACTCACCAGTAAATCGGCATTAATCACATTTCTCTTTCATTCCCCGTATTAAAACGCCTCTCTCAGTCCCCGTTTTCCTTTCATCTGCCTCCCTCCCTCATTTAGTTCTGCACGCATTGCCAGACACCTGCTCCAGAAAGGGTTGTGTTGAGTGTTAAGTTGGCAGTAGGCTACTGTAGCTCTGTGGCAATGGGCATTTCGGTGGCATGGCTGTGTGTTGGGTCTATGTCAGCGGGCATTATGGTGGCAGGGCTGGCTCACAGCGGTGTGCACCAGGCAGTGATCCCAGCAGGAAGAGACGAGTACCAACACAGAGCATAGCTCTCACAAAGCCATGCCAGACGATAAAACTAAGGTTTGCTTACACCAGCCAGACTCTAATACAGTCTGAGACTTAGCATACTTAGTGTGCCATTTATCACAACACAGCAGCTGCAAAAACGGTTGTTAAACACAGTGTAAGAAGTCATTTCAGGGTGAGAACAAAGACATTAACAGTGTTTACAAATCAGTGTACAGTGTCATATTGTGTCATCATCAAACACTTAAAATGTTAATATAAATACATACTTTTTTGAAGAAAAGGTGGGCGGTGCTTCCAGTGTTACTGTTAACAAAAACTAAAAATTAGTCAAACATTTTTGTTAATGTTGTTAATAAAAACACAACCAGGAAAAACTGACTGCAAAACTAACTAAACTGAAACAAAAATGATCACAAATGTTTTTAATGTATGGTATATTCTAAAACTTGACACCCACTTTTAAAATTCAATAACGTTAAACATTTTTAGATGATATCAGTTAGTGCATTAACTTTGGAACTAAAATACTAAAACTAAAATAACTAAATAAAAAAGTAAAAATAAAACTAACAATGATAAAATAAAAGCTAAATAACTAAACAATAAAGCCAAATAAAACAGAGTAAAAATTACATTAAAAAACTCAAAACTACAATAAAACACAACCCCTTTCAAAATCCCTACATCCTGATCAATAATAATTTTAAGACAATTTTGTCACTCTTTTAAAAAGACAGCACTCCAAAGTAGCAGACAGCAACATTTGCTAACACTGTAAGATCCATGCAATCCAAACAAGCTCTGTGACTCATATTAGCCATGTTCTGCCGTTTCTAAAGGTGCCAGACTGCAGTAGAAACCATCTTACTGAGGGGACAACAGCCTGTGGCTCTACAGACTTCTGGCAAAACAGAGCAGAGAGACAGACACTACACAAACCAACCCAAACCAACCCCCCTCCCTGTCTGCTCTTTGTCTAGAGAAGAGGCTCTCCAAGCAGGTTTAGTGGGCTTTGAATAACTGACCAGGGTAAATCCGCAAATGATGCAGTATGTAGGGAACCCAGGTCACCCCCGGTTACCCAAATCACTTCTGAAGCAGCCCCAATAATGTTTGCCTGTCGTTCCTTCTCAGGTTGGCCGCTTCGTATCTGCCAGCACCCTTTCTCGGCCAAACTCTTGGTTTTACTGGCTTCAACGCCTCATTATGAGCTTTTTGATTATGATGTTGCTAATAAAAGGTAGATGCCAGTAAAAGGCGGTTTGGACAAGGGAGTTGAGCCAAAATCAAGTAGAAACTTCACTGTTTAATCAAAGGCTTTGTTCCAGAAATCTATTGAGCAGCCATGCTATCCTACTACCTACACAGGCAGCATCCTAAATGAAATGGAACCTCATGTGACTGATTTAAGAAATCTATATAGACAACACACTTATTTAAATAGCACTCTGCTAGTTGATTCCAATTGAGGTTAATGTTAGCATGTTGCTAAGCTAAAACACCAATATTTCATCTACCATCTTAGATTTTTTTTTTTTTTTACTCAGCTTGTCACAATGGAATTAATTATTACTTTCTTGGTAAAGGATGTATGTTTGGCTCAAATTTGGCAAAAAATAGGTATCTTAGAAGACAAACCATGCTTTAAATGATGCTTTAAACACACAATGCTTCAAAATGCTAGTTAGGCAGTTCACTAGGCTTTGGAACAAAGCTAATGCTTAAAGTTAAATATCTGATTTTCTGCCAAAGGCCAAACCTCACTATTATTAGTGAGGTTTGAATTACACAATCTATGTCCTGTCACGGTGGAATTTTGACTAGTGCAGCTTTGGAAAGTGGAAAGATTTCAAACCTCACGAGGATGTCTAGAACATAAAATGTGGCTGGAATTCATAACGCAAGCCATATTTTCAAATGTCCTCTGAGACCTTTTCTCTCACCCTCACTCTCAATCTGTGAGTCCGTGAGAATCTCAGACCGATGCCACAGTGAATTGGCAGACATGTCGACTGACCTTCCTGGATCACTTAGTGAAAATATGCAACCCTGCTTGTCCACATGGCCATACTGTCTGCCCTTCATCCTCACCTCACTAAGATCATCACAGCACCTTACTGACCTATAAAACCAACCAAAGAGAAATCCAACAGCAGATGCTGGCCATGGGCAATAGAGACCACTGTAGAAACTGCTAAAAGCTGTTTTTATTAAACTATAAGATGATAAACTAGCATTTATGCAAAGCTTTCAAGTCATTCATGAAAAAAAAAATAAAAATAAAAAAACAGAAAATGATAATGAATTTAGTTCAAGTCGCAGATAATCTGTTTATTTGAAAATAGTGGTTTCCTCAGCCTAATTTTTATGAATTCCTCCTCAAATTTATCCATCCTAAATACTTCAATCTGTTAATGCAGGTCTTTTCCAGTGAGTGTAAGCAGCTTAAAGGAGAACTTCCCAACAGCCTTCATAGAGATTTATGTAATACTGCCACACACACGCCAGAAAAATGCAGGTTTGTGAAGGGAATACAAGAAAAGACTAGAAAAACACAAGCTAATAACAGTGTATACAAGGAAACAGCATGCCAGAGCCAAGATTCTCACAGCTAAAACATATTTTAGATAGTTTAATTACTGTGTTAGTAATATCCATATTTAACTGACTAATAGGCATGTGTTCTTTTTGTAAAAAAGAACAACCATCGTTTACAAAGTTCAACAAATTCCAATTAAATGTTTGTTTATTAAATATTTTGACTACTTTGTTTATGCTTCCTGCTATCAGTAAGAACATAGTATTTTCAGCACAGCTGAACACATTTTACCATGTTCACCAAAAAACAAAACAAAAAAATTTCTGATTTTCTGCCAAAGGCCAAACCTCACTAAAAGAATTACACAATCTATGTCCTGTCCACTTCTTGTTCACAGAATACGTTGGAATTTTGACTAGTGCAGCTTTTTTAATTACTATGTTAGTAATAAACATATTTAACTGACATTGGCATGTGTAGAGTTTTGCTAAAAAGAACAACCATCGTTCACAAAGGAAAGGAAAAGGAAAAAAGGGAAAAACAGCAGCAGATTCTGTCTGGGCCTGATAATAGGGATGTTCTACCTGTAAAAAAAGCACTGTGGCACCGTGAAGTCTATGGAAACAGTCTTCCCTCCGTTCTCAGTGACCGGCAATACGGCAGGCATGTGCTCAGGCAGTACACTACTATTAACTAATGACACAGGGCAGGTCCTCACGTACAAGAGGCTCACATATTAATTAAGGCCAGCGCTGAACCTGAGTGCAGTCTACACACACTCACACAAGTCAGAGTTATTAACCCCTAACTGAGGCTAACAGGCCACAAAGTGACCTCCGCTCACACCGGGTGACGTAACCACTCAGGACACTCTCTGGCACAACACACATACACACACAGTCAGATTAAAACACTTCACACAGGTTTCCATAAACACAACCACAGAGTAGCTGCTTGAACAGATGAACTGATATTTCTCATTTGAATGCATAAATAAATGATCACGTCGTTGTCTGTTTCTGTCAGTGACAGATGTAATGCGCCTCCTACAGCGCAGTAACATCCGCACAATGTGCGCTCGCTGACTTTCTGCTGTCTGTTTGAGAGAATCGAAACAGCTTGATGCTCTTTTGAATTGGAAAGGAATTTGAAGCACACGGCACAGTGCATTGTCGCTACAGATTGGGGTAAAATGGGAATGAATGACTGCGATGAAACGGAGAAGAGCTGACAGAAAGACTGGCATGTGACACAGGGCAGCCCTAGAAGTGAGTGACATACGAATGAAGACTTTGTTTTGAACATAAAATACCACAAAATGGGACATCATTCCTGTACAATGAGCTGTACAGTCCGGAAAAAAGATGAAAACCTGGGCCGTAAAACCTACAGAGTGCCTTCGCAATAGATGATGGGAGAAAATCCCGGGTTAATCTGAGATGACAGTGCAGCCCATGCGTCTGTGAAATAGGTATGGATGCTCAGTCAGAAGCCAATGACCCCCCACATACAAACAAAGGAAGCATATCAAAAGCGTCTGCGTCATCGTGATTCATCTCCTGTGACTGCGTACGAATGAATAAAAATAAAATAGAATGAATGCCCAGGGTGATGATGAAGAGAGAGAAGGAGAGAGAGCTCTCCACTAGATGTGTTTCACAAGCCAAACAATGCTAGAACACAGAAGAGTACCTGTGTCACTCTGACATCTCCTGCAGGTGGTGGTTTCTGTAGGGTTCAAATTCAACATTTTACTCAAGGGGGCAAAGAAATATTAAGACAAGATAGTATCAGTAAGCAGAGTTGACGTCATCAATGGGTGAACTGATGTCCTGGTTGAATTGATGGGACTTAACGAGGTTCTTAACCCTGTTTCTGCTCCGGCCTGCTGTGCGAAACACTGACTTCTCATCTCAGAGGAAGAAGTGATCTAAATATCAATGGATTTGCTGAAATATTCCAGGTGCTTGCACATTTGTCAGAAATTTCAAGCTAAGCAACTCAAATGCAATCTAGAATTATGGTCTAACAAAATAATAGAATTATTTTAAAAAGTAATGATACATTTTAAAAGCATTAAAGAGTATTCGAATCTTTGGAATTTAATTCTAAAATCCTAACATGACATTCTAACATCTACAAATCTAAATACGTCAAAAAATACACCACAGAATCTCTCATGATTAAATTACAGTTGGACAAATGTGCATAAATCTTGATGATGCTTCATATGACTAACACATTTGTCACTGTATGAGGAAACATCTAAATATCAAATTAGTCATATTAACAAGCATATCGCTACTCAACCGTCAACATTTTTTCCTACAGGCTATGACTACCCTATATTACTAATGGAAATTCACTATTGGACTTCATAACAGGTCCTTATGACAAGACAATTCAGGCACAGATGGTTAAAACTGTAATTGTAATGATTTAGAGGATGACTTTGATACTCTGTACATGTGCATCAATCTTAGCTGTTCATTCATATCCTTATTTACATCACTGATTGGTTGTGTATTTCTACAGTAAACTTAATATAACAATTTAAAATAACTGTTTTCTATTTTAATATATTTTAAAATGCAATTTATTCCAGTGATGGCAAAGCTGAATTTTTAGCATCATTTCCCAGTCTTCAGTGTCACATGATCCTTCAGAAATCATTGTAACATAATAATTTGGTGCTCAAGAAATCTTTCCTAATACTATCACAGATGAAAATTGCTTATCACAGTCTACTTAATATTCTGTTGAAAAGTATTATACTTTTTTCAGGATTCTTCGATGAATAGAAAGCTTAAAGGATTATTTGAAATAGAAATCTTTTATAACATTATAAACATCTTTACTATCATGTATGCAATATGCATCCCTGCTGATCATTTCTTTCTTTCAAAAAAAAAAAAAAAAAAAAATCTTACTGACCCCACACTTTTGAACGGTGGTGTATACAATGTTTCTGAAATTACTACAAATATATCAGATTAAAAAGATCAGCGTACAATGATTTTACCACAATGGTGACAACTGCAGTAAAATACAAGACAATTTTTCTTACAATAGCTACAATTAAGAATATTATTAATAATTAATAATATAAATAATTAATAACTCTGCCAACTAACTCAGTTCACTAGACTGATGTCTATATTACTGTCTTTGAACACCTCTCATCCATTCAGAATTTAAAATCCAAACTATCCTATCAAAAACTTCAGCAGTAATCTCACAGTTTATGGTTTGTTTCGTTTGTTAACACAGCCTACTTCTTTAGATGTTTACCTTGCATCCACTTTGTAACTAAGGGCAACAGTAAATGTTTGCACTGGGGCAATGTCACTTCATCAGTGTCTGTGGAAAATTCATGAAATGCATTTGCTAGTCTGCTTTTTGCACTCAGCTGAACAACAGCTAAAGCTGTAAAATATAACCTGTATTGTATGTTATTTCTGTGATTTCACTTTTGTAACCTAAGCCGCTTACTGTAAATGCAGCAATACATGACACATTAAAGTCTATTTTACTACTACTATAAATTGAGTAATTATTCATTTTATACATTAGATAATTAACACCCATAAATCATTCTAATATCCAAATACAACCTTTAAAAAAATACACAGAGAAAATACACAGAGATGTCTTACTGTCTTAACCTCAAGATAAACTAGCGTAGTTTTAGACAGCTTAGGAAAATTTAACTAGCATAAAACATTAGTACACCAACACATTAGCATAACATTTGCACATTTATTTAAAGTAAATCCAGCAAACACAAACGAAACACGGCAAAGAGCACCGAGCTATTAAGAGCTCCTCACTACTGAGGAGGAAGTTTCTCACATGAACAGCAGGATCCTCATTACAGCAAACTGCTGTTTATTTCCCCATCAGCATGTACTCCGAGGCCGAGAGCTTTCACAAAACTTCACAAGAACCTGTAGACTTTGCTCAAGCAGTATATTATCCTTACGACGCTTTGACTGCCGCCCTGTAGCAGTTACAAGAAACAACTACTTACTATAAATATCTAGGGATAGTGCCTAGACTCAGTGCTGTAATAACACAAGAGATGAAACCGGCTTTCTAAATATACAAACAACAGGGGCACAGCCATCACCCCCCCCCCCCACTCACAGAAATTCCCACGTTCATTCCTTCACAAAATGGCCCGTCGAACAGAACCTCGAATGCACTGTAAAAAAAAAAAACGCTCCCCCGTCCAATGATTTACAACGCCGTAAAGAACGAACACACACTCGCAGTAGCCGGCATAGAGGAAGAGACTCTCCATGTAACCGGCTGGAGCCACGCTGTCGCCAGGCTCACGTCAACCCGCTAAAGGACTGACAAAAACACTGTGCCTCAAGTAGGTCAGCTCTCCTCCTGGAGATAATCAAGCCCACTCTGACCCTCTATGTGTGAGCGTTTGTGTGGGAGAGAGGGAACTAGGTCAAACGCAGTCAGTTGTTACGTAGTACTTGCGCATACACCTGCCTGCAACTCACCCGCATGCACTCCGACCGTCACGTGACTTACCAACGCTTGAGATCTGGCTCTCATCGTAGTCTTCTCATTGCACAGAGAAAATGGGATTTTACCAGAAGGCAAAGACGAACCTGTGAGAAATCTACAAGCTTTTCTGTCTATCTCGGTCTGATTGTCTGGGGCTCTCTCTCTCTGTTTTCCCTCTCTTCGCCTGTCCAGAGACTGCACAATGCACATCAATTATTCAGCAGCGGTCTCTGGGTTTCCAGTGCAAAGCCAATCACAGATGGAGTTCTGTGCTAATGGGCTCCTGCTATACCTGGCTCCTCTGCTCCAGACGTAGCCCACAGGGAATCAGGTTAAGCTCTTCGAAAACTTCAGACACACACACATACAGAATGACAAGCCTGTAAAGTGTCTGCAGTGCAAAACCACAAAATGAACAGGAAGCACCGTTGTGTTTCAAAAGGGCTAAAAAAAAATAAAAAAAGAAGCAAGAAAGAGAGAAAGACAGGGATATGGGGGCAGGGAAAGAGAAGAGAGACAGAGGAAGGAAAAGCAGCAAATATCCTCTCACCTCAGATGTATGGTGTCCTAAGTGACGTCCACATGTCTAAAACCCTCATTCATTCATGCAAACACACACACATGCACAGTCACACTCACACACATCCATGCAATGCGACGGCCACTTTGCCAGAGGGCGGAAGGGGGGGAAGCATGGGCGGCTCACATTTCAAACTTGCAAAGAGGGGGCGGGGCCTATCGTGGCAGACGGGCTGTATCTTGGCCCTCAACCAAATCATCCGGAGAAAGACTGAGAACAAACAACACGCTCAGATCAATTTGGTTAAATCTGCGTTCGCAGCCCTGCGATTACTGCTATCAAAGTGGGTGAATCCCGTTCACTGGTGAGCTAATCACATGACACTGATGTATAAATCCATCAGACCGCGCATGCTAATTAAGCCTGGGGCTGGTGGGCGGCCCTCCTGAGTGTCGTGTGAGGGTGAAATTAATGGAAACTGTGTTAGCTTTTAAAGCTAAGTGCCTAACTTGACACTTGCTAACACTGTTAATTACACACATCTAAAAGTGTTGAATATCAGAAAGGGATTCCAGCACTTCCCCAGGCTGTCAATAGCGTGCTTCCATTAATGAATTAATACATAGCTGTTCTTCAGTCCTTGAATTAGCGTCGCCTAATCTACTAATAAAAACACTGTATCAACAGGAGGATTTTTCTTGATGCTGCACAAATAATAAATGTAATAATTTCAAGTGACATCAAATTAGCAATAATTCATTGAAAGCTCCAACGTAGCCACAAAGACTTACTATGTAGCACGAAGCATCAAGACCTCAGTGTGCGCGCCGTCTCCCTGGCCGGCATTGAAGCGCTGCGTGTGACAGATACCTTTAATATCAAGCTACGAGGGGATGAAATAACTCAGAGAAAATGAGAGATGTCAAGGCTACAGGCTACATGAAAAAGGAGGTGAAGAGCCAAAGCTGGCTCAAACAGGAACTTGAGCTTCCTTTAACTTTTACTGCAAAGCAGTGAGTCATAACCCTCCACCAACACAAACACATCACTCCAGTCATTCTCTGCAGCTCTCAACTTCAGTACTTTACAAATGAGCAATCTTATAAATAACCTGATGTTTTTGATGTAAAAATCTATCATAATACAGCATAATTGTTTCAGATCACACAAAAGTCTAGCAGATCTGGAACATCCAAAAGTAGCTGAACTGTTGCTGAATGATTACATCAGAAGAAAAGAGCCGAATCTTGATTTAAAGCTGACTGTAAAAAATCCAACTAACAAAATGTTGGAAGGGCAAAAATATTTAAGTTGAACTAATTTTATTGCTTGGACTTAGTTGAGAAGACATATTATATTAAAAAAACATTAAATGAATGGTTATTTTCAAATCCAGTCAACATTCAGAATGCTAAATGCTGACTGAACTAATAAAAAACAAATCCAGCCAACACTTCGTGGGAGAAACAGCGCCGCCATCTTGTTAAGTTCACGCGTCAGGTAAGAGCCACTAAATAAATGTTAATTTTTTAGACTAAATTTAACAAGAAAATCATACAACACATTCGATTTTTTTGAGTGGACATTTAGAAAGTGTTTTATGAGTTGTATATCCGAAGAAAAGTGGATATATAGGCAGTGTATGTCAAGTTCAGGCGTCAGGTAAGTCAAGTGGCACTGAATACTTAACGTTAGACTGAAGTATCAAAACGTATATTTAAAAGGTGTAAATGTTTTATTTAAAACGTATATGTTTATAAACAAATGTACATAATATAACGTATAAAAACATCGAATAAGCATTGTATGATTTGTCTGAGGGAAATTTAAGAGAAGGGAATGTGGTCTTTCATCTTGTTTAACAATCCATAAAACGCTTAATATCAAAAGCTGTGTTACTATAATGAATTTTAGCTCATTTTAGCATGTTGTATTATATTTTTTTTTCTGTTTCCATGACGTGAAAAGATATGAAGAGATCGCGCGGTCTTTCTCTCTTTTATAAGCTATTAACGTTATGCTTAATACGACTAACATTAACTGAAATCTATGAAATGTGTAACAATGTAAACCACCGTAATATGCTCATTTGAAGTTAATGGGCATGTTGAATGGGTTTTTGCGTGTGTAAACTTTTGGAACAAAAACGGGCGGATTAACGTTACACAGTGTTTCTGGTCTCGTGAAGGCGCATCGGAAGAGAAGTTTGTCGTTCTGAAAGAAAATTAACAACTGAATCGTTTCACAAGGCCATTCAAAGCATCTCAGTCAGTTCCCTAGGGAGTGAATTACTAGATTCTAGACACTAGCACTGGGGAAGACCGTGGCTCAGTAAACACTGGGACAATTGATCAATCAATTTGTAAAACGTCACCACTGGTATTTAACAATGTCACCATTGGTATTTATCAACAACAGGCAGGACAGTTATATTTTGATATTATTTTTATGCTATTTAAGGTAACTTAGCCCTATAATATGAAATGTACATGTTCTATTACAAATCCAGTCAGCATCAATGCTCCCTGTTGTGCAATGAAAAAAAAAAGGCTGCAACTTCTGTTTCATCACAAATTTAATGAACTGATATTGATATATTGTAAATTATTTAAAAGGCATCATTTCATTTTTTGAACTTAAAATGTACTTTTCTTTCTCCATCAGGGTGTGGCCAAAGATTTCATTGGTGCCCTGAATGTCAGTGGAGACCATGTCAGCTAGATGAGCCCCAGAGACAGATCCCCTGCAAAGACCCCGTCAGCCATCGGGACAAGACCACGAGAACCAGACAAGTCCTCTGCTCAATCTGACCTGTGTTGCAGCCTACAATTAAACCACGCCATGCTGGTTTCGTCTGGCCAGAGAAGAACTGCCCCCTGACTGAGCCTGGTTGCTCCCAAGGTTTTCTACTCAATTTCTGTCACCGATGGAGTTTTGGGTCCTTGCCGCTGTCGCCATTTGGCTTGCTTATTTGGGGACACTTGGCTGATTGCACAGACACTATTGGAAGAGAGCTGAATTGGATGATGTCAACACTGAATCACCAATGAACTGACTTTAACTGGAAAAATTACTTGTTAATGTCCTCTTGCATTATTGACAAACTATTTTCCTGTTTGACTCTGTAAAGCTGCTTTGACACAATCAGTATTGTATAAAGCACTATGTAAATAAAGGTGACTTAATTTGATTTTATATACTGTAACACCTGGTTCATTTATTTATTTATTTTTTTACTTCTGCCTCATTTTAAAGATGTAATTGTGAACAGTAATAATATTTGTAAATGTTTGTTTGCTAACATTTTGTTTAGCTTGTTTAGTTTTTTCTTAGTTCATTAAACAAAGTTTAAACTGAATTTTGCAGTTATTACAGATGTAATGTTTGTCGACTGGAGCTTTAAAGTGATAGTTCACCCACAAATGAAAATTTGCTGTTAATTTACTGACACGTAGGCCATCCAAGATGTAGGTAACTTTTTTTCTTCATTCATGTGTGTTTAGTTTGTATGAAAAATGTTATAAATGGAGATTGTTATTAAAAAAGGCTATTATGTGTTGTAAAGTGTGTGTTTTTAGTGATTGATAAACACCAGTTAATAATTTTTTAAATAATTTTGTTGAACTATAAAAATGTGTTTATGTATTTCCCCAGCAATTTCTTATGATGCCCAAATAATAAATCTTAGTTGAGGTTACATATAAAACACATGAAGTAAATGGTTAAATTTTAATTGACATAACTTGCTGTAGTCTTCTAAATGTTTGACCAATTAAAACATTTTAGTTGAATGGACTATAAAACTATTTCACTAAAGGTTGAGCCAACTAAAAGATAATTCAGATAACACTTTGATGTCAGAAATTGAGTAAAATTTCTGTGGAACTTGTTACTAAATAATAATTAGTTGAAACTGCTTGAAATTTTTTACAGCGCTGATTTAAGTCCAAAATTTACTTTGTCTCAATGGTGGATTTTCTGTTTTCATAAATATTTCTGAATTGCAATATTCTATACATCATTTAAATATTTCTTAACTAAAAACACAAAAATGTATATATCTGAATTTTATATTTTGTTTTTTTTTCTACAGTTTTAGTACAGTGTTTGGGGTTTGTTACAATTGACATTGTTGAATTGCTTGGTAATTGTTCATTCTGGCAATTGGTGATTGTGACCCACTAACGATCTCTACTTTGATGTTGCAGACTCAAAGCCACAGTGAACATCTGAAGTGAATGTATGAAGTGAGAACTCTACGCAGATAGATGTAGGCAGGGTTTGCGGTATATCAAACCAACGGGGAGGTCCCCTGGCTTGAGTTTCTTGTGTATTTGCACTCGTGTCTTCTCTGTAAACCATGTGTGTACATGACATGTGAATTACGGCTGGGTGCTGGAAAGCGATCCGTCACCCTCGACATGGCGGACTGGTTGCTCTCCTGACGTGCCTTCCAGCTGGGCTGATTTACAAGCTGCTGACAGACTTCCTATGTAGAGCAGGAACATTCCTCACCGTTGCGTTGAGAGATCCATTTCACCCCACAGTGTGACCATTGGCCAATTTCATACTTTAGCCAATCCGCTGCTCAGAGAACAGCCATGTGTCAACTTTACTTTGACGTGCAATTGCGTCAAACAACTGTATCTCTACATTTGAAGAAAAAAACAACAACAACAACAACAACCAGGGCCAAAAACTTGAATATGGTGAAAGACCTCTCACTAAAATGTAATTAAATGTGGGCACCATTACTCAGTAAGGGTTGTTGAGTGCATAGACTTGTTTTAGTCACAAAACTGTACAAATAACTGTTATATGACTGAATCAAAATGAATCAATCATATTGAATTATTATAGAAAGTGACAAACTATTTGTTAGTGTCAAAAATGACGTAAACTATGGAATTCTTATAAACACTGGTTAAAGATTTTAGAAGGAAAAACAAAGCATTGTTCAAATTCCTGTACTTAATGTCTTCTGCGCTTCGTGCCAAATCTGCTCAATAACAGACTTTAAAAACACTTGAATTGAGACACACCTTGCAATTAGCTTGTCGCAACATCTCACTCTGAACAATGGCACACTATCTCTGCTCCTGTATGCAGGCACAAAAGTGATTTTGAAAGTTTACTTTTTTTTTCAGGAAAATGTTTAAATAATAGCAGGCTTTCTGAATGGGGCCATGCGACTGAGAAACATGTCCTAATAGACAAACACATTAGCTGTCAATCTCTCAACTACCCTGCTCTCGAATAAATATCAGCATGACACATACAGAGGGAAGAACTTGATTTTGATCTAAGTGAGGAGACTGTTGTGACTGACAGGATATTGTTGTAATACTGTCAAAAGCAATTGTGATGCAGTGTATAATTAACATATGCTCAATAAAAGCATCTCAGACAAGGTATTTAGCCTTTCTTGGTACAGACACAACTCTAGCTCTAAAGAGAGATTTTAGACTAAATAATTATCCTATTGCACTGGCAGTGGGGTGCCAAACAAAGCCTGGTTAAAAAGTCTGTCAGTAGCATGTAAGCAGAGAAGATCAGACTCAATAAGAGCACTCACACATACACACAAACAGATGCAAACACACCGTGGACAGATAATTCCCATAATCACAGATTAATACTGCCGGATAATCCCGCTGACAGAGAGGTCAGCACTCACAAACCAGCACGCACTAACAGACTAGACTTCATCTACACATACACCACATTTCACATTCCTGAAGATTAACTGGTGATAATGCACAACGCGCTTCCATTATTTTGCACTGATTATATATTTCTTTTGTCAATGCACTTTTCCAAATCAGTATGTTTAAATTATTTTCCAATATAAACACCTTTAAAAAAATTTTATAAATAATTTAAATAAAAATTAATAAGCTATTTTTCTATAATAATAATAATAATAAAAGTAAATAAAATATATAATAGTATATAATAATAATAATAATAATTATTATTATTCTTACCTATAGAATTATTAATGTTTTTCACAAACTTTTTCACATTTTGTATTTCTCTTGTTTTTTGGTACAGTGTAAATTAATGTATTACATAAATTTTAAATCTAATTATATATGTATTGTTTAATTATTACTCAGCATTAATAATAATAAAATGTTCTTATATATGACATTCCTCCCCCCCCATGTTGAGTTTATAATATATAATGTTTTATATTAATTTATCATTTATATATAATTATATATTATTTACAACATTAATATTAATACTTAATAAAACAATTAATAATTTTGCTAATTTATCTTTTTTATGGATATTTAGAATTTTAAAAAATATATATTGGAAATCAAGACAAATATATTGATTAATATTATATATTGATGATAAATGTGTACTCATCAAATTTGTCATTGAAAAATACATGCTTCAAGGAAATGTGTTAGATTTGCCTACATCAAATGTCAAAAAACAAAGGAATCCAACTGACCATTTTAAAGCACTATAACTGTTGAAATGTAACGTTAACAAGAGCTCAAAGCAGAAATATATGAATTAATTTACTATATCTTACAAGACATCTGGCGTTTATCCATTACAGGTGCTTAACATTCTTTTACGAGACGCAAATAAAAGTGTAATTCTAAGTGCAAGTGGATGACTTTTGGCCATCCTCACAGCCAAGTGTCAGCTGCATTGTATATCACAGAGACAGCAAAACACGACGGATTCATCCTGCAGCCGGTGACTGGCTCTCTGCAGCCGCCTGATTGTGCATTGATCGTGTAATGTGGGAGTGTCTCGCTTCTCTCAGGCTCTGAGCGCGCCAGACACACTGAACTCCGCTGTGTGGTGTCGGGTGGCCGCCCCTCTGTCGCCATCCTGCCTGTCACTGGGTTTTTGCTAGGGCTGCACTTTCTCGACAAATCCCTGACCTGACGTGCATATATCTCTTCTCTCTCTTTTTTCCTTTCACTCTTTCTGTGTGTTTGCGTGATGGACGTAGACAGATAAAGAGAGAAAGAGTGTGTGGCATCAAGGAGGACAGAAAACGAGAGGGACGGAAGATGGGTTTATGAGACTAGCCCTGCCACTGTCGTCAGTGTGTCTGGGGTGGCAGACGCCCTTATGATAGAGGTAAGATGGATGCCCCCATGATGCACTGAGAAAGAGGAAGTCTGAGTCATATCTGCTTCCAGCCATTTCTTTATCAACTGCTGCTCTGAAAGCAACCACTGGTATAAACTCTGCTTGATTTGAAATATTGGAGATATCACTGAAACGGAGAAATATTTCAGCTATCAAACAAGCCATGTGAGTGTTACTAACAGCACACTGTTTACATACATCTCAGCTGTTTACTGCAAAAATACATTTATTAATCAGTATTTTTGTCTTGTTTGAGTAAAAATTTTTGAACATCATGAAAGCAAATTTAATTACTGGGAATGAGTAAATTAAAAAGTAAAATAAATAAAATAAAAAAATAATTAAAAAAAAATAAATATTTAAATAAGTTTTAAATGTTACTGTTAACTAATCAACTATTAATAATATTTTTTGGTAACTGAAATAAAGCTAAAATTAAATATACATAATAAATGAAAACCTTAAACTTAAAAAAAGAGAGAAATCTTGGTGACTAATTAAAAAAGACAACAAAAAAGAGATTAAAAACTGAAATGGACTTAAAAATAAATTAAAGCTAAATAGAAACCTAAAAACTAATACAAAAGCCACATAGCAAAATTACTGAACTAAATTTAAAAGCTCTTTTAATCAATTCTGTAACAGCCCACTGCTTTCCAAATAAGACAAAAATAATAATTAATTAAGAAAATTATTTTTGTAGTGATCTAAAAAGAGAAATATGAACAAAAAATGTTTCTGGAAGGTCCAAGGTGTCCCACAGTAACCATGGTTCAAGTGGACAGTTTATCTTCATTCTCAACAGCGAGCCATGTCAGGCCTTTCTCAAATGAAGTACACTCACACACCTCAACCCCGGCGTTTGCGGGCCATCTATCTCTGTTTGGCTGACGCCCGTCCGCAATTCACTTTGACAAATGTACAAGAACAGGACACTCAGCTTTGGCTGAGAAGGTCAGGATTTCAAACAGAGCTGATTACAAAGCGATGCTGCTCTGCTGATGGATGATTGTTGGAAAGTGAACTCTGGTGGCTTATCAATGAATTATTCGGAGGGTGTTTCTGGCATGCCGAGAGCTCCATGTGCAAAATCGGGCAGGAAAAGACAACCTCGAGAAGTTAAATCGTCTTAAGGAGATGAGTGAGTGTCGGACAAAGGAATGTGAAAGGATGCTAATGCATGGCCGTGCGCTGTGATTGCATAATGCCGCAATTAAAAGATTTCCTGTCACATCGCTAAATGAGAAATGTGGATTCATTACAGGAAGAGTGTCTGTAGCAATGATGAGTGAGAAGAAACATCACAATGAGAGAAGCGGTTCTCACCTGCCGACTTAGGGGTGAACTTGTCGCGGTTTGCCGCGCACACGGCCAGGAGCCGATAGCCGAGGTCCAAGTCAAAACCCTGCTGCGCTGCCACACGACTTACAACCTGCGGAAAGAGACCACATGAGTGTTAAAATGGGTCTTTGTGTACTCACACGCTTCATCTGTACGTGTGTGTCCATTATTTGCATTCACAAGAGAGGTGCAAACAGAGTTCTCCGCTAAAAGACTGAAGAAAAATCAAGCTGAAATGTTCTAAACACACTCTTTAGCATTAAGGCTATTGAATTTTTCAATAGCCTACATGAGCTATGTGCAATTAAGCTTCCTTGAAATTCTACCCCAGACTCCCATGAGAGAAGCGAGAACCAGCGGTACTCTCACATCACCCGGCTACCACCCCCCTCTTTCTTGTACACCAAATATCTCTCCAAAAACTACTCATAAAAGAGTAATTTCCCTTTTTTAGTGCAATCATATCAAATATTTATATATGTGCATGAATAATGTATTCAAAGATAAAACAGCCACCTCCACTGATGCAGAATAGTGTTAAGACTGTGTTGATATTTGCAGGGCACGATTGATGAGCTTTCCCTAGAGATCTGTGTGACTGGTGCGCAGACGTCTGTGTTTGTTCTCTGAATACCCTGATCCGCAGAGACCACAGCCCGCACTTGGCCCCTTGAACTCGCAACTCCAGCTTCTTTCAAAGCATCTTGTGATCTTTTGCGAAACAATTCAAAAGCGCGTAAATAAAACCCTAAAGCCACATGTAAGACAGACAGACGGTGGGTGACAATGTTACACACAGAATACATAACTTTACCTGTGGAATCTCTTAAAGGGACTGAACACCCAAAAATGTAATTTACACACCCTCATATTGTTCCAAACCTGCATGACTGACTTATCATAGAACACAAAAAGAGATGTCCAAGCTAATCTATTCCATAAAATAGAGACTTCAAAAATGACAAACCACTACCAAAAAGTGCCATAACAACAATCCATATGGATACTGGGGCTGTATATTCCAAGTCAAATAATCCAGTAACTTTGTGTAAAGGAACCGAGCAAAACTTATTCAGTCCCTCTCTGTGAAAAAGTAAAAATTAAATTAAAAGTTTTTTTCCACTTGTGACATTTTATTGTCTTTTTTTTTTTTTTTTTTTTTGGAGCTTTACAGCCCTGGTCCCCATTCACTTTCATTATATGAAAAATAGCAGTGAGAAAATTCTGCCAAACATCTCATTTTTATTCCACAAAAAAAGTAATATGGGATTAGAACATCACAAAGTTGAGAAAAGAAAGAATTATTTGTGGTAACCTATTCCATTAAAATGATACAACAGGAACACTTAAATTCTTTAGACCACAGGCTGACAATGACATTAAAAAAAAAAAAAAAAAAAAAAAAAAACCTTTACAGTGGTTAAGGCGCCTATTTTTCATTTTCAAGTTATGGGTTTAAATATTGCTCGGAATAACATTCAATTTGAAATAATTCATTTTGTCTCCCCTTTCACTCTCTATTATTCTATCCATCAAAAAAGACACAACCAATATAAAATGAGAGACATTCGACCTTTTGTAATATCTGCTGTAAAATCTGAACGAGGCTGCATATGATCTTTAATGACTCATGTATCACACTGCTGCAGCTGTGCGCTGCATTTATCCACTTACCAACCTTCTCAGTTCTTAACACCCAACGCTTGACGTGCAATTTGTGTTCCACATGGGGTGCAAACGTGACTCTTCTTAATCATAAATTGTCATACATCTGCTACCAAGGCGGTGCAACAAAAACGACAAATCAAACCTGCTCTGACAGATCTCTATTCATGATTTAATGGTCAAATAACAGCTTAACAGGATTCTAGAATGGCATCTATGAAACTGAAAATCCAGCCCAGTTTTTGTCCTCCAGTTTTTTTTTAGATTTTTGGACAGGCAGCGCCGCTGCGCTCTTGCCAAACTTTAATTTCCCTTCTGCAGCTGCACTTGCCAAACGCAGCAGCCAGGCTTGCTGCCACAAGGGCTGGTATAGATTCCACTGGCGTTTAGAAATGCATCCTCTCATAAGCCTTTTCCACATAATCTCTCTTCTCAGAACGCAGGCCTAAAATATTAAGTGATTCAACAGAAAAAATATCAGAATCATTGAGCCACGCAAATCTCCTCGGTTACAGTTTTGCTAAAGGGCCGAGGGCACACAAACAGTGTAATATACAGCGCAATATAATACACAAGAAAAAAATGGCTATTTATTTCTTTCCAGAGCGAGGTCCATAGCACTGCAGATATGCAGGGTTGACAAGAAAAGACAGTGGGACAGCAGAGAAAGTTGTCATCGCTAAAGCTACTGACATTTTGGAGATGTCATTTATCATTTGGCTGAGTGCTGATATTGTGCAGCTGGGAGACAATGGAAGAACAGCTCCATATGCAGGTCTGCGGAGAGCAGAGAGCTACCTGCTGCCTGAGGGGAAATGTGTAAGACATGTCCACATCTGTCAGCCAACATTCTTATCTCCCCAGTTCTTTCATCTCTCCACCATCCTCACCGTTACATCCTCACCTGGGGAGAAGAACCTCTCCACTGCTCTCTGAGGGACCCGCAATGCATCAGACAAATTAATTACAATATACAGAGCACAAACATACTGCGAATCCTTTCGGAGTGAATGCGTGTGGTGTGAAGACGGTGTCTGGGGACACACTGTCATGTACACACATGACACTAACTCCAGAGAGAGAGGCTGAACCAAACTCAGGCTGTCAGAGGCGTGCAGCAGCAGCACCAAGGCGGTCTGGAATACCTGAAGAAAGCTGTCTGTTAACATTCCCATTCATCTCAAAGGCAGTAGCTCGGCTGGTGCAGAGACCCCTTTGTGATGCAGTCAGGTTAGTCAGGTTGTTTTGAGCTAATGCCATGTGACTAATCAAAAAATTATATCTTTAAAATACTGATTGGTTAATGACACTAAATACACACACAAAAACCCTCAACAGCCCCAAACCTTTCATTAGTGACTATTCTGTGACATAAAACTGCATGTACACTATCAGTTATTTTGAGTAATTAAGATATTTTAATGTTTTTAAAAGAAGTCTCTTATGCTCACAAAGGCTGCATTGATGTGATCAGAAATACAGTAAAACAGTAATATTGTGAACCATTAAAATTTAAAATAAGTGTTTTCTATTTTAAAATGTAATTTATAACTCTGATGACGAAGCTGATTTTTTTTCAGCAGCCATTACTCCAGTCTTTAGTGTCACATGATCCTTCAGAAATCATTCTAGTACTCTGATTTGGTGCTGTAGAAACATTTCTTATTGTCAATGCTGAAAAGAGTTTTTGCTGCTGAATAGCATAAGAGATTTCTTTCAAAAACATTAAGAAATCTTAATTATTCCAGACTGGTAATGTACATTCATTCATTAAAAAATGCTAATAAATGGGATTCAATCAATAACTTAATGGAAGTTAAGTATGGGTTTTAAAGTGTTAAGGCTGGTATTTAAAGAATAATTACATTATTGTTGGCAAAAAGTTGTCATTTAGTTCCAAAGGCTCTAAATATTAGTGCAAGATTAATTGAGAGTTATGTCCCACATGAGGCACTATACACTTTGCATTGCACTCTAGTGTCTAGTGTAGGTGTTATTTTGTCATCCATCATTGAAATTTAGCCCTTCCCCCTGCAATACACAAGGAAAGCTGCAACAGTTGAGTGCATGAAGAGTCCCACATTCCACACTTTTTTTTTGGGTTATTTTTGGTTAATTAAGTGCATTATCCGGGTATTTAAAGTGCATTTTTTTGGGAACTTTCAGTTTAACCACATTTCTTACACTATTTTGACTACAAAATGGCATAGAAACCTCAGGACAGTGTTTTACAAACTTTTTGACTTTGTCCAAGATGATATTTGGAATTCCTCATATCTAAGCTTATATTTACCTCTGGTGCTTCTGTTGTAATAAAAATAAATAAACTCAAATATATGATGTCAGTTTAATGATTAGCATTTTAATTAAGTAATATAAATGTAATTAAATGCTTGTTGTGGCCCCCTGGCTGAGAAGCACTTATCTAGGACATATGATGGCAAATTTTTTAAGAAAAAAAAAAAAAAATCTCAAAGACACCTGATGCAAGTCTAGCGAGAACAAGCATATTCTGAGAGCCTCCCAGTAAATCAATATATGATTTCAGATCACAGAGTGGGAGTGGGGATGAAATAAGTCCAGTGGAAATCAATGGGAAATGTCTGTATGCCCATGAAAAGCACCTGGACTAGAGACCTGAATCAGACTGAAGGTGCTAAACACCGGCAGTATGCCATAATCAATGACTGTCATGGAGAATGTGGGGCGAGTGTCCTACTGTATGTTCAGCACCACTAGCATCAATAAACAGAACTAAATGTGAAAAGTTCAGCTTACTAATGGTTTAATTATACCTGATTCTGTATGGTGAGATAGAAGGTAAAAAAAAAAAAAAAAACTTAAACACCAGTCACAGGCAGAGGTTACAGGAGGGAAGAAAAGAAACAAAGAGAGAGCGAGAGAGAGAGAGAGAGAGATCAGTGGGTGGGCAGAGGGACACGTGAAGTGTGACTGTTGCTTTAACCTTCGTCACTGGCCCCTGACATGAGGACAAGACTTGAGCAACTGCTGTCTTACCGTCAAGCATCCCATAAGGCTTTGCTCAAATGGCCGCTGGAAGGCTCGTGGGTCTCCACACCAGTCCAGTAGCTCCGTGGCCGCGGTCTGGAAATTGGCCGGATTCTGTAAGTGCTGTTCCAACAGAAGAAATCACAAATATTACAACATTAAAATCTAGAGGGAAAATCAATATTTAAAAACTTCATTTTTAGAAATAAAAATAAACACCGAAAATATTCAATATTCAACACTGTTGTGAAAATGTAACCATAATACTTCAACATGACATGTTATCACACAAATATCACATAAAAATCATAACACTCTAATCATACTAAAACCTCATATACAGGAATTCAAGATAAGCATAATATATGTTTATCCACCTAAAAAAATAATGAAAGACAAAAAGAAAAGAAAAGAAAAAAATATCTCAAAGAAATTGTCCAAAATTTGAAAATATCTTCTATGTTCCACAGAAGAAAATCATACAGGAAAATCATTTTTGATATATAACTTGATATTCAATATATCATAAAATTGAACATAATTTTACAAGTATTACTTATATATTCAAATATACTAATATATTACAAATATACTAATATATTCATATTAAAACTGCAATTAAAAACTCTGAAACGTGTGTGTTCTTATTTACATACTGAGGTCAAAATGTCAAAATTAATTTATGTGAAAAAAACAATATAATTTAGACTTTGTTCTACTGTAGAATATTTCTTTAAATAGTCAGAAGCACTTCTGCTGAAAAATATTTAATGAATATTATATATATATATATATATATATATATTGAATGAGTAGAGGCTTATTCTCTTTTCCCTACGATTTTTTTTTATTTTATTTACTGAGCACCGAGGTTGTTTATCCTCCTCTCAGGATCACCCTCCCCCCACCCAAACTCTCCAGCGACCGGTGGCGCACAAGACATGACAAGAAATTTAAACAAACGGGCAATCTGTACACCCTCTTCAGAGCCTTTCCACGTTTAATGCTCCAGCGCTGTTTGGCCACTCTGAAGAGGAGACTGCGCACTTTGAAGACCATTATACTCCGATGGATACCTCCTCTTCCCCGGCTCGCAGCGAGGAAGCGGCATTGTCTTCCGAGGGCGGCAGAGGTCGCCATTTGAATGAGCGAATTTGGTGTGTGTGTGTTGACAAAGAGCTCATCTGACAAAGAGCCAATGTCTACTGCCGCAGAACCCCGCTGAGTAAATCCTGCACAGCATAAGGGATATGTGGGTAAAAAATGTTCCCCCTCTCGCCGCAAAAAGCTGGTGGAAAAGAATCTCCATTTTGAGGGAGGCGATTCTTTGTTTAAGCGGACATTCTGGTGTCTGGTTCTGACCGCACGATTATCAGGAAAGAGAGGAAGGGATGGAAAGCTCGCTGTTGTGATGGTGGGCACTCGGAGCCGTGTGTCAGCAGTGAAGGGTTTTTGGCAGGATCACAACACAGGTGTTAACGCAACAGCAGCCAAATCTCAGCACTCCACCTTTCCCCTGCTAAGCATGTGGTGGCCAAACAGGACCTCTCCACCTCAGGGCAGCTCTGTGTGTTATGATCAGTCACTCCAGAGGCATTAAAGTCATGTTGCTCGACCAGGCCTGGACATCTACACTTCTGATCGTCTATACTAAAATATCACTGTATTACAGTCACCGTATAATGGAAAATAAGATTTTTCTTGCTCCTTTCTTCCTGTCCTCCCAGTCCAGTTTTAGGAACTAAGCTGCAAAAATGAATCGTTGTGAAGTAATACGTCACAACCATAAGAATATTCACATACACAGTTCACACACATCCATGGAATACCTGGAAATATCAGGATATTTTTTTTTTTAACGTAAGATTTCTAGGTCTGTTTTATATAAATGCATATTTACAATATTTATGTAATTTAAAATTATTTTGTAAAAATATATTCTTGTATCTGGTGCAGGAAACGTGATAAAAAGTAAAAAAAAAAAATTATAATAAAAAGTAAAGAATATGACTCTAAATAGACATTTTTAATTACTAAATTAAGAAAATAAACTCATATTAGGAAATTTTATGGAAAGGAATCTTCAAATTATTCAACCGGCATTCAATACTACACTCAGACAAAAGAAAAAAAAAAAAAGGTCAGGATCTTGAAATCTTAAGGGCAATTTCTCTCATCAGTTAATCTGTCATAGGAAATCCCTGAGCACGAGCTCATTTCATCAGTCCTACACGGGACATGGACCATGAATAACCGCCTCCTCCAGTATCAGAATACTCTTCAGCAAATTTGTATTCATGTTCCATGTGAATGATAATTTCTTCTTAAGAAGAAAAAAGAAAAGAAAGACTGTCTAATTAAACTGAGTCGCTGTGCCATGTTTCACTTATTATTTCTAATCATTAAATTCCTCCTCATGTTCTTGATGGAGAATGAGCCAAGAGAATTGTTCTGATCATCCGAACGTTTATCATGCATTCAAAGGTAAACACTGTCAATGATAAGAGTTTTAGTTTTACTTAGAAGAATAAATTGAAGCTCAACAAATAGGGAAAAGAAAATGGGGACACTAAGCTCAGACACCACAATTTTACTTAATGTTCTTAAAGTATTTTTATATATATACATAATATACAGTTAAAATACACAACAAAAATTTGTAGGGAAAACTGATCTGGGTGAGCGTGTGATTCGTTCCAATGCACCAGTTGGACTTGAGTTGATTGTGATGTCAGTCTGCTGCTCTCAGACAGAAGAGGATCTCATTTTGTGTGATTGACAGCTATTGGCTGCCGACTGCTCAGCGTGCGGGCTTTAACTGCTGGTGAGGAAGCCCGCGATGGGAAAACAGAGGAATTCTGTAGGAAGGGCTCTGTAAATGAAAGTCAGATGGCAGTGCGAGGGTCTGGCAGTATAAGGATAGAAAAAAAGTCAAAGAAGTCAAGAGAGAAAATGGTCCGTTTGATCGACATTACAATCACAACATGCTGATGGCTTCATGTGGGTGTTAGTCATGAGATTGGACAATGTTTTACACTACTGTCATTATAACCAACTGAGTAATGTTGAGGGAAGAATAGATTGTATGACAGGCAGGCGTATGATTGAGTGACAGGATGACAGAATGATGAAAAGAAGGAAATGGGACAGAGAGGAAAGGAAACACCCCTATTAGATTGAAAGAGTATCAGGTTTTTGACATATTGATGTCACAAACAAGAGAACACTTAGAAATTGTCAAGGTATTGGCATTTCCATATAAACTAGAGGTCATTTACATATGGAAGTTTTAAATGTACAGTCTGTTCTAAGACTACTACTGTGTTCTGTGCAAAACATTATTACTGTTGTATGTGGACATAAAATGATAAAGTATACTTTCAAATTCAAATACTGTCTCTGCTTAAATTGAGCTCACTGGGACAAAAGTCCTGGCAGCTAAACTGACGACTCTCACCACACTAAATGTGCCATATCAATATGATTAATGAGCAGCAATCGATTGCGTTTTGTCTTTAGCTTTAATCAGACTCAATCTGCTATGCAAAACAGAGATAACAGTGTCATTTGTAACCAATTAAATAGGCTCAGAAATTCAATGGATTCTTACATGCCGTAGACATGATCTTATTAGCACTAAGGCTTGCCTAATTGATGCAGAGACAACAAAGCCTAGCGGAAATCTGTGTGGACATGAAAAATACTGAACTGTCTGTAATATACAAGCTGGCATGTAAAATATTTCCATAAATCTGTCGAGAGATGCAAAATGTCACACCTACACAGCATACTGCAATTATCCAAGTCTAGAATCACAAGACATAGCCTTGGGTCATACCTACTTGTGTGTATAAGTCTGGCTATAGTTGTGAGTGCCATTTTTTATTTTTTCAAATGTCCTCTTTGATATATTAAAACATGAGGACATTTGAAGTGGTTTTCATAAATTGAAGTGCTCTTAAATCAGTCAAATCTTTGCTTTAAATGCAATGATATCCACTCATATGGTTTAGAAACACTGTATAAAAAAAGCATGAGTCTGTGACTCAGAAGTTGATCTAAAAAAAAAAAAAAATCAACAGGAGAAAATGTAAAAAGTCTTAATTTAGGTATAGTGTTTTGGGTTTTGGTGTATTTAGGTTTTGGGTTAACCTGTAGTCATTATACTCTACCATTCAAGTTTGTTTGTTTTTTTGGTAAGACTTTTTAATGTTTTTAAAAGAAGTGTCACCAAGACTGCATTTATTAAAAAAAGAAATAAATAAATAAATAAACAGTAAAAACAGTAATATGGATAAATATCATTACAATTTAAAGTAACTTTTCTATTTTAATAAATTTTAAAATGTTATTTATTACTGAGATGACAAAGCTGAATTTTTAGCAGCCATTATTAGTCTTCAGTGTCACATGATCCTTCAGAAAGCATTCTAATGATGACTTGGTGCTCATTAGTATTATTTATTATTATTATTATTATTGGCATTATCATTATTATAAATATTATAGAGAAATTTATATGTTGAAAACAGCTGTGCTGCTTTCCATTTTTGTGAAACCCCTAATAAAGCTTTTTTAGGATTCTTTGATGAACAGAAAGTTCAAACAGCATTTATTTAAAATGCAAATCTTTTGTAACATTATAAATGTTTTTACTTTCACTCTTGATCAATTCAGTGTGTCCTTGCTGAATAAAAGTATTCATTTCCTTTTTAAAAATATTACGGTGCCCAAACTTTTGAACAGTAGTATAATTAGTTCAATTTAAAAGTAAAAGAAGTCTATGGCATGTCTGCATTTAGACAGCTAAGTAGTGCGCCTGTGTTTGTGTACACAAAAACAAGCGCCGGCTGATAGGGGATGCTTGGAAAACAGCCGAGGAGGACAACAGGGTTCAGACTCCAACGATATTCGGCAACCTGATATGAGCCAAGCTAATGGAAAACTACAGATTGCCATCAGAGAGTCAGTGGGAGACCTTGGAACAATGAACAGACAGACAGACAGACGGTCGTGGTGTCACTGTGGTTCTTTTCTCCTCACCTGTTTGATGCACAGCAGCCTGTCATTGGTCTGCTGTATGTGCCTGTCCATCGAAGGAATCGAGTTCATCTTGACTGCTGCCTCTTTCTCTCTACCTGGAAGCCATTAAAGTTCTTCTCTCTGAAAAATGGACAGACAAAAAGAGGATTGTGTCAGGCTGAGAGAAAAACGGGAGAGAACTTCAGCGCAAATCTGTGATCTCCTCACACGTTCAACGAGGCCCTGAAAGACACTGAGCACTCAGATGACATTTCAGTAGTGGGTGAGGAGGAGCCGTCCCATCCATCTTTCATGTTGATGAAGTCGCTCCAGTGTAGCTCTGACACTCCTCTCAGTTTCTTACAAGTACAACTGTGATCTTCAAAAAATGCTAGCAAAATAAACAGCACAAGTCAGTAAGGATGGAGCAGAGAAAGTGTGTGCGTGCTGAAAGGAAGAACTGTGACCAATTACACTCCAATCAGACCTCTGCAAATGCCTGAACCCCATCAGTGTCTATTACACGCTGTTAAAGGTATCAGGCCTTACATTCAAGGTTATCAATTTAGCTGCTGCAGGCTGATTTACAGTTGCGTTCGCTGGCAAATAAACACGAGGCCCCGTGGCCAGCGCTGTAACTCACTGTGCCGACATGCGGAAGGATTAATTGGTGAGGAACGGGAGCATAGGGACTTCATCTCTCATCTGGCCAATTCACCACCATCACTCGTAAAAAATTCCAAGGCACAAATGTGAAAAAAAAAAAAAAAACAGGCAGACGGCAAAAGTCCATCACTGCAGCGGTCTGATAAAGCTCTCTTCAAATACTTTGGCTGTGTGTGTGACAGGACGGGGAGCGTTTCTGGCTCTCAGGAGGGGTAGATAGTGCCCTATATATGTTAAAGCAGACAGTGCATTTCAGGAAGTGATGTCGGGACAGGTATTAAGAGTGCTTTCTTAAGCCCGCATGAAATGTTTAAGCATGTAAGTCACGGATGAGGCGACATAGGCCTGGTACCTGCATAATGAAAGTGTGCTGAACTCACAACCTCAAAGTCATACAAAAGCACGACTTGCTCCCATTTTAGCCAAAAATCTCCAGCAAATGTGCAAGAGATGGAAAACACTGCAAAAAAAATGTGTATATATTTATCAGTATTTGTAATTCTCAAATAAAAAAATTAAGTATATTATATAATATATTCTATCCTATTGTATATAAATATATTTTTCTCCCAAGAAGAAAATATTGTTCTCTGTAAACAAGACTTCTTGTTTTTAATTATCTTTTTTTCTTTTTCTTTTTTTCAAAGCACAGAAACTATATTTTGTTAGATTTACACAACCATTCAACAACAAGTCTCCTATTCTCACTAGGGCTGCATTTATTTGATCAAAAACACAGTAATATTATGTATTTAAAATAACATATCCTTAACAATGCTGAATTAAATCATTTTCATTTTCAAAAAAAAAAAAAAAAAACTTTTGAATTGTAGTGTATGCTTGAAAATAAATAAATAAATAAAAAGCTGTATTCTCTCTAAACAAGTCATATATAAAGCAGTTTTTCTTCACAGATATATACACACTCACTGGAAAACAACTAAATATGGATAAAGAATTTTCACACTATAAATCACAGCACTAGCAACAGCAAGGGCATAGCTGATGTTTTTTTTAAGCAATGGAAACCGCTCAAGATATGTGTTTCTGCCAATGAGTCAATGTAATGCTAATTTGGCAAAACGCTCTGACAGGATTTGGGTCGGTGTGGTTGCAGTGACAGTCAAAGGCCAGCAGGTGTCTCTCTCTCACACATTGCGGTCCTGCCACCTTGACCATCAGCACCACCACAAATAACTGCTGAGTGTTCCTTTAAGCCTTTACAAGCTCTACAAATCCTCTGCTCCAACCCACTAACAGGGAACGCTCAAACCAGAGGCTTGCCTGTCTGACCTTGTGGCTATTGATTAACTATTTCCCTCCTTACCCCGCTGTCACTCTCACCTCCAGCTACTAGCAGTGAGAGCACAAGAGAGGGGGAGAGAAAGAGTGCTCTCACTCTCCTCCTCCTCCTCTTTCTCGTGAGACGGCTTTTGTTTGGTGTGTAAACTCCAAGCTACGGGCTTCAAGAGGGCGATGATGACACGAAAACATCTTTACAGCTGCAGCTGAACATCCTGATCCATGACGTCAAAGAGCCGTAAAACAGAGTCCAAAACTCCACACAGCTTGATCACGCATCCCTCTCTCTCTCTCTGTCACTCTCTCACCCCTCAGGCAATGAAGGCTGGAAAAACACCAGTTATATAACACACTACCTCAATGAAAACAAACTCTTGTTCTCATTATTCAAAGTGAAGCAGAAGCTGGCCATGGAGTCATTCCAAACAAAAAGTTTACAGTCAGATACTTGGCCATGTTGGAAGAATTTCACAGTATTTAAATGCTCTTGGACCTATCCAACTCAAATCACATTTTCTTTATATTAAATAAGAATAATTGTAAGATTAAATACCCATTATGTTTCTTATTAGCTGAATAAATAATTAAATATAATCTTATATGTGTTTCTGTGTGTGTGTGTGTGTGTGTATACCTGTTTTTATATTCCGGTGGGGACTTAAACCTGAATGCACACAGACTCATGGGGACTCGTGTCACGGTGGGGACCTAAATTGAGGTCCCCACGGGTAAACAAGCTTATAAATCTCAACAGAATGAAGTTTTTCTGAAAATCTAAAAATGCAAAAAGTCTCCTGTGAAGGCTAAGTTTAGGTGTAGGGTTGGTGTAGGGCAATAGAAAATACGGTCTGTACAGTATAAAAACCATTACGCCTATGAAAGTCCCCACAAGGATAGCGAAACAAGTGTGTGTGTGTGTGTGTGTGTGTGTGTGTGTGTGTGTGTGTGTGTGTGTGTGTGTGTGTGTGTGTGCAAAAAAAAATATGCGACAAAAAATCATTTAAATTGACAAGTGTGATTAACAAAAATATTGATAAAAAATATTGCGGACACTAATCACTGTTTTAATTAACCAATAACAGTTTCATAAAGCATAATATTTTATGGAATTCACACCATCAAACCTTAAAAAAATGACATGAGGTGTTGATATCCAGGTTTTAGAAAAAAACAACAACAACAAAAAAAAAATCAGCAGGATACAGAACCCAAACCTCAAAAAACAGTAGGATAAATCATATCAGATGAATAAGACTAGACAATTCATATTGCCAGAACAAAAACAAAAGCAAGGAAGTGAAGTATAAAAAAACACTGTGGAAAGCCGTTGTTTAATCTTATGAAAGGTGGGGTCAGACAGAGGGCTGAGAGAGAGAAGGAGAGAAAGAGAGAACTTAGTTTGTGCAGGGAGAATTATCTCTTCATAATCAGACACACACTGCATGAGTGAGTTCTGCATTTCCACTCACGCTTGACTCCCTTTTCAAAGACAGCTCTCTATAAATACCATCAGTCGCTCTCTTGGGTTAAGGACCGGGATTGAGAGACTGATACCAGCATGGAACACAATTCAAGAAAAAGGCCAAGCTTAAAAGACTGATCATAATTACAGCTTACGCTCAGATCCGACCATGAGATCTTTACAAAGCAACTCGACTCATTCATGTGGTGTAAACTTCTCATTCACCACTTTAACGCAGGACAATAGTTTCACAACTCAATCAGCATTAAATCTTTTCCATCTTATTCTAGCCAAGAGCTGCCCACTTTTTAGGAAAGATCTGTCTGACTGACATGTCAAATGACCAATCAGAACTGATCTTGAAGTCATTTAAAGAGACCGTTCACCCAAAATGCAAATTATCACAATTTAACCTTATGTTGTTTGCAGGACTCAAAAGAACACATTTTGAAGAATGTTGATAACCAAAAAAGGTGACATTTGACAACTTTCCTCAAAGTATCTTCTTTTGTGTTCTATAGTAAAAATATGGAAGACTATACACTTCTGCTCTATCCTAGTTACCTTCTTTTAGATATTTTAACATTTCCCAAAGATTTACTGTCTCTAATCTGTTAAACTAATCTAGTTATTAGTTCTCCATTCAAAACAGCTCATAAAACTCATGTTCATTTCCAGGTTGGCTGGTGCACTCTTGACTTCAGGAACGTTGTGTGGCAATCAGATCGGAAATGGCCATCTCAGCCAGGTCTCGTGCACAAAATGCCTCAGGCGGTCAGTGCATGGATTGTGGGCGGTCTGTGGGTGGAACGTATGAGACTCACTTTCAGCTTGGCTGATTGCAGTCACACTAAAGATCAGACAGAGGGAAGTGTCTCAGCACCTGTTGGTGTGACCGCCACAGCTGAGTGGCAAAGAGGTGAGGGTCCACAACAAGTGCATCCCTGTTTGGTGCCACATTCCGCTGTCTTCTCGGATCGATCACTGCCAACTAACCCTAAGCCACCTATAGTGGCCCCAAAAAGTATCTGGACACTTACACTACTGATCAAAAATTTGGAGTTGGTAAGATTTTTCATGTTTTTTAAATGTGTTTCTTAAGCTCACTAAGGCTACATTTATTTGATCAGAAATAATTTGTTACAATTTATTTTTCATTTTAATATATTTGAAAATTTATTCATGTGATGCAAAACTGAATTTTCAGAAGGCAACAGTCCAATTTTCAGTGATCCTTCTGAAATCATTCTAATACGCTGGTGGTTTTCTGCTAAAGAAACACTTCATATTATTATCAATGTTAAAAACAGTTGTGCTGTATTATTTTTGTGGAAACCATGACATATTTTTCAGGATTATTTGATGAATAGAAATCTCAAAAGAACCGCATTTATTTTAAATAGAAAATTATTAATGTTACAAAGATTTCTGTCAATGTATTATCAATAATCGAATGATCTATTTAATGTAATATTGCTGAAAAAAAAAAAAAACCTTAATGACCCCATACTTTTGACTGGATAACAAAACCTAAAACCAAATAGCATCAGCAAACAAATGATGCTAGAGCTTTTCTCCCAACTAGCTTCTCTATTATCAGCCACGTTCCACTCAAAATTTCTCTCAAGTTCTTGTAACTATAGACTGTTTTTACTGCATTTGCTTTTAAATTCTACAAAAACTCTGCTGAATTGCTTTGCATGAAAAGTCTACTTATGTTGTCTGTCTTAAAAATAAAGCCGCTGTATATCAAAAGTACAAATAAACTCAAACAAATAAATTTCCATCTAACTCCAAAACCTTATATGTAAATAAAACCCAAAAACTGTGAGAAACATGCAAACAGTGAAAGACAACCAAGCAAATAACCACATCATTCGTGCTCTGAACCCATTTGCGTGTGTGTGGCGATGAGCAGTGAGCTGGACAGTGGCCCCTGCAGACAGCACAAGGCAGTGTTTGTTATGTGAGTCCAGAAAGGCAGCATAAAGGCTCTTCACTGCTCTCTATTGTCCTGACCTAAAATGTGTCGTAATCTCCTGAGCAGTCTCTCTAGCACCATATGTGTGTGTGCTGGCCTCCTCCTGCCCCCATCTCTCCTTTTTTCCCTCTCTTTCTCCCCCATACTCTCCTGCCACTCAATCCGCCCCTCCTCCCTCTCTCTCTCTCTCTCCGGAACCCAGGCTGCGCGCTCCTTTAACAGGCTAGGGAATGGATTCATTTCATCTAATGCGGTTTGGTCTGAAGCAGAGCCACTCACCCTGAGCAAGAGGCTCCCCACTGCAGTCATGTGTTTTCATACAAGCCAATCAACACGGCCGCACCGGCTCACCATCTTCCCCCACCGTCGCCCTCCCTCTCTCTTCCTCTCACGCTCTCTATTTATTTCTTTCACTCACTCTACCTTCCTCTTACTCTCAAACCGACTCCCCCTTTCTGCTTTTCCCTCCTCCCTTTGTGCCACCCCCTCCTTTTCTTCTTTACACTTTACATCTGCCTGAGGCTTTCTGTTTCATTCTGGTCACAAGGCACTTAACTACTGACTCAAGTCTGCTTTTCTGTCCCTTCACCTCTCTCCTCACCTCATCCTTCCCGCTTTAATTTGCTCTTTCTGTTCCTCTTTCTCTACCTGTCTCTTTCTCTCTCATTATTTGTTGAGAGCTCGGATCTGTTGGGATCCCTGCTGGAACAGAAGGTTGGTGTGGCCCATCTGTGAGCTGATGGGAGAGGGGAGGGCACATGTACAGACAGACCACCCCCCACCACAAACTCCCCTCAACTAACAGACTATTTTAATTAGTGGTTAGCTATTATATTTGTGATACTAACTAATACGGTCTATTTTTAAAATGTATTATAGCAATATTAATGATACACACAAATACAAAAATTAAGCAAACAACTCTTTTTAGTTTACACAATATTATTTAGTCACCTAAAATATTTACTTGAAATTTCTAAATAATATTTTGTATTTATGGTTGATATGGGGCTGCATTATATATCTTTTAATTTAGATGCAATATTTGCTACAGCATGTCTATTTCTGCTTCGCTACCAGACAAAATTATATATTTATATATAATTATATATAATTATTTAATGTCGTGTTCAGATGTCAATGACCAATCGTATCAATATTTTCTTTCAAAAGATCAAATAAATAAATAAAAATAAATTAAAAAGCCATGTAAAATATACATAAATAATAACATCAATAAACTATAGTATAATAAGATCAAACAAAACAAATAAACAATACATTAAAAATAAATCAAAAAGGTAACTATATAATTACATATATACTTTTTGTTTCTTATTTATTATATTTATGAGATTATAAATTATTTCATTTATTAATTGATTATATTTATTTTTATCCTTATATGTTTAATGTCAAGTCAATTTTAAGTATGTTAATATGGTCAATTATATATATATATATATATATATATATATATATATATATATATATATATATATATATATATATATATATATATATATATATATATATACACACACACACACACACACACACACATATACATACATGCACAATGTACACAAAATTATTTTAAAGAATTATAAAATCATTACATTTACAATTAAAAGTTGATCAACATTAACAATTAATAAATATATGCATGCTTGGAACATTGCTCAGTCAACTGTTTGCATGACCTGAGAAATATCATAAACATGAATATGGAACCGTTTGTCATCAGTATTTATATCACCTTCTTATCTATATTACCAATAAGAAATGCAAGCTAACAATTCAGCAACCACACATATTCTCATGAATGCTCACATCTGAAATCATTCAACTGATTTTTCACACGCTGTTTTTCTTCACAATTCCTTTACACCTCTGTAGAAGCGGAACGACCTCACTCGGTTTGACCTTGCCCTTGAGTAGGTGAATGAAAAGCACATCACTAACAGAGGGCGAGTATGGCCGCCCTGAAAATAATGTCAACCCAGCGTTTCCTGTGTGCAGAGACCAAAATGGATCCTGGTCTCACACTGTTCTGCTGCTGGGCCGCTGCACAGATCATATCCACTTTAATTTCTCACCTGAGGGGAAGTTCTCACCAGGGAGCTGCTCACGCCAGGCTGGGGATGTGACAGCCATTTTTCATCAGCTCACCGCATGATGCCAACACATAATAACCTTTTTCTACTAATCTGGGGTCAGTTTGGATTCTTTTTATTGTGTATCACTGTGGTTTATCGCAAAATTTTCCTCCTCAGTGGCCGTTTAGACACCCTAAACTTCACTGCACGGAAACAAGTACGACATCACTCTTTAAAATCAATTAATTACCCAATATAAAGAGAGTGATGAAGAAAATGAACTTTTACACAGGCAACTATCCCTGTGGCTTGTGCACTTCCCAAAACAGGCAGCCAGTTTTGAAATTGTCTGCAGATGTTTAACTATTTGATATTTGAGAGCGTTTGGCGTCTATAAATACTGAACAGCAGTACGGTGCCAGGGGTCTCTAGAATGGCAGGTATGTGTCACCAGATACCCCAGGACAATCCCATCATGCCATGAATACGATTCGTGAACTCACTCTCCCTTCTGCGCTCATTCCTCGGCGTCTGCTCACTTCAGCTCTGATTCACTGCGCGGGGCAAGACCAGAGCTGAGAAAAACTCCAGCTATCTCAGATAAGAGCTCCCTGGGTCTGTGTGGCGCTCGGCCCGTCCAACCCGAGACGGCAACAAATCACTGTGAGCGTAAATTTAACCCTTCGCTCTTATCAACACACTGCCCAGGATTGCCAAGCATGGCGGTTGGTGTGTGTGTGTCTTTGTGAGGCTGAGCAAAAGCATGTCCAGCATTCCTAACAATCTTCTCTCACCCTCCTCTGGCTCATCCTGAGATTCTCTCATTTGTCAGAGATCGCCAACTGCCAGGCCTAGACAACCTTGTGTAAATAAACCAGGAAGTGTTTTCACCTCACAGTGGGTTAGAGTGGCAAGTCCCCCGCTGCTGGGGGCTGCTTCTGTTACGTTCCTTCACTTCCTTTTGAATTATATGATGAACATATAGCAGTGGTTCTCAAACAACTGAAAAGAGGTGGAAACAATCAAAAAACTAAACGCAATTATTACAGTTTTAACTAATGTACACGACAGCCCGCAAACTCTTGAACACTTTTACTAATCCATAATTTTGCCAAAATGCTGTTTTTTTCTATTACTTCACTGAAAATAATTGTTAAAGGGTTAGTTCACCCAAAAATGAAAATTAGCCTGTGATTTACTCACACTCGAGGCATCCTAGGTATATATGAATTTCTTCTTTCAGACGAATCCAATCAGAGTTATATTAAAAATTGTCCTGGCTATTCCAAGCGTTATTGAAGTGGGTGGGTGTTTTTGTTCAACAGTCCGGAAGACGTCAAATAAAGCGCGCTCACACGGCTCCGGGGGATGAATAAAGGCCTCCTGTAGCGAATCCATCCATTTTTGTAAGAAAAATATCCATATTTCAAACATAATAAACGCTTTTCTCTCACTTCCGGTATCTGTTGTATGCGGAAGCCGTGCAGGTGGATGACGTAAGACGTCGGCGTTGCGTGGTTGGTGACGAACGCGGAGAGAGAAAAAAACTAAATGCCAGTCACGAATTAGAAGTACAAACCGAGGATTTGCAAAGAAAAATGCCAGAGGATTTCAATATAAGCCAAGAGGAGACTGGTTTTCCTTTGCTAAAGTAAGGAAACTTTGCTTCCTTTGCTCCTGTAAACAAAGTCGCGAGACCTACGTCATCCGCCAGAACGGCTTCCGCGTACGACAGATAGCGGAAGTGAGAGAAAAGTGTTTATGATGTTTGAAATATGGATATATTTCTTACAAAAACGCATGGATTCGCTACAGGAGGCCTTTATTCATGCCCTGGAGCCATGTGAGGCACGTTTTATTATAGATGTACGCACTTTATTTGACGTGTTTTGGATTGTTGAACAGAAACACCCACCCATTGCAATGATAACGCTTGGAATAGCCAGGACAATTTTTAATAGAACTCCGATTGGATTCGTCTGAAAGAAGAAAGTCATATACACCTAGGATGCCTCGAGGGTGAGTAAATCACAGGCTAATTTTCATTTTTGGATGAACTGACCATTTAAAGGTGCAGTATGTAAGATTGACAGCTAGCGGTTGAAATAGGAACTGCAAAAACAAAGGCATTACGCCCCGGAACACACATTTCAGAGTAGAATTACTACATTATTTTTCAGAGAAACAGCTATGTAAACATAACATGATTCCTTGACAGCTATACGCTGTGTTTTCCGACAACTGGAAGTGGGTAGGATCATACAGATTAAAGGTGCAGTATGTAATATTGCCAGCTAGCGGTTGAAATGGGTACCGCAATTCCGGCCCGGAATCTGCCCGGAACGCACATTTCAAAGTAGAATTACTGGCTATAGCATTATTTTTCAGAGAAACAGCTAAGTAAACATAACGTGTTTCCTAAATATCTACAAACGTGTATCTACAAACATTTTTTGGCTTTAGAAGAGTCCAAAACTCACCTTTAAATCACAAATTCATCAGAAGGTACTCACAAAAAATGTAAAAAAAATAAATAAATAATTTTTTTTTTTTTTTTTTTTTAAATGATTTGATTTATACCATTTACATGTTTGGAGTTTGGAGATTTATTTATTTTTTTTAAGAAATTAATTTTATTCAGCAAGGATGCATCATTGCAAAAATAAAAATAAAAAATCTATTTCAAATAAATGCTGTTCTTTTTATCTTCCTATTAATAAAAATAATCCTGAAAAAATGTATCATGGTTTTAATGTCTTTTTGATCAAATAAATGCAGCCTTGGTGAGCATAAGAGACTTTCAAAAACGAAACTGATTAATTTAGTGTTGGTGCTTTTTATTATGTAATTAAAAATAATTCTTTAAAATATAATTATAAAAATGTAATTTAATAATTTATTTTATATATATATATATATATATATATATATATATATATATATATATATATATATATATATATATATATATATATATATATATATATATATATATATATATATATATATATATAAACTTTATAATAACAAAAATACTGACAAAAAACAGCAACACCGAATCAATCAACCAGTAAATCAAATCATAATAAATTTCATGTTTTGTTTTTCCTCTTAAATCTCTACAGACAATAGTTTGTGGATCACTGATATAAAGCCAATCAAAATACACTGTAGCACTGCCTCTGTTTCTGTATATTTTTTATTACTCCAAGCTGTGGTTATGAATGGATGGTCAGTAAGTCTTCAAAAATCAGGTCACAGTGAGACACATGATTGTGAATCTTATGTACTGTTCCCATCTAAAAATAGACCCTAATGCACATCAAGGGAAGGAAGCTACTGAGCATCACTCAGAGCATAAAAGATGCCTTCAAATGGATTCAGAAGCAGAGTTGCATGAGATGAATGCTTGTCATGTGAAAGTTACAAAGATTTCATACATTTACATATCAATTTAGTTTTTTAAAAAGAGAGAACTCAAGACTTGGCAGTAACATGGCAAATGTTGGAAGTTTACTACACCAATATATTATTTCTGTGGTATCAGTGAAAGAAAATGCAGTCTTTCATAAGGATGCATAAATCCTGAGATTTCTAATTTAGGGTGAAAGCAGAGAGGAGGAATTCCAGGCCAGGCTTTTTAGAACAAGAAAAAAGAGAGTGTAATTTACGCTCCTGCACTGTTGGTAAAAGTGAATGGCTGTATTTCAGGTTGGGGGATGAGAGCTCAGGCTCTGTCTGTGAACTCCACAGAACAAAACATTGGGTTTGTGAACCATGAGTGAGGAGTAGAGCTGACAGGCCGGTGTAAACCGAACCCCGCAGCAGACCAGCTTGGCTGTTGGTGGACACCTCAGGGCTCTTACTGCTGAATAGGTAAGCTGAGAAATTCCACGACCTTCTGTTTCAGGCCTGCCCTAAAAGTGCTGAAACATCAGCAACTGTAGTCTGCCGTTGGGCTCTGGACTTTCACTCAAAGACTGAAAGACAGAAGCTCTTTCCCCTGTGTCAGAAGATCCAAAAATAATACATATTTCCACAAATGTTCTAATGTCTAAATGTCTAATGTCAATACCTACAGAGAAGGGACTCTTCTCACTTTTGTCTCACTTATATTCATGTATGCAAAAACTCTGTCTCTCTTTCTTTCAAAAAAAGTAAATTTGCATCTAAATGAAAACTGATTACAAAAAAGTGCATTATGTTGAAGACGTTGCCCTGATTTATACAGCAAGATCACAGATGAGAAAAACAGAGTGATTTAAACAGCCACACGCTTACATACTGTTCACAAGTGAGACTAGTATTTATCAAAAATCTCCAACATCCGACCTCCTGCTCGGCAGCTCCTGCTGTGCCAGAGTTTCCTTCTGTTTTATAAGACAAATCTAATTAGTGTGAAAACTCCAATTAAATGAAAAGAATCTATTAGAGGCAAAAAAAAGTCTCCAGGAATAGAACTTGTCAATAGGGTGTAACTCTGCTACTTGGTATTGGTTGATTTAAAAAAAAATATGGTGATGAACCCAGCTGACTGAAAATACAGTGTTTTAATTATCTCACTCACTAATTAAACAGACTAATCAATGGCACAGCGCTTATAGCTCATAGCTGCTACACCTGTTTACAAGTGCACTATGTCCGGGGGCTACAGAACTGAGTACAGCTGGTTAGAAAAGAGGTTTTACTGCTTAGAAAGCACTCAGATTGCACAGCTAAAGGGATCAATCTGAAATCGATTGACATCAAACTCACAATTAGCACATGATCTTCTGGCCAGGCCCTGTCTGCATAAGTAGTGGTTGGCCCTATTGGAAAAAAGCAAAAAATAAAATTAAATAAATAAATAAAAAAAGCACAGTTGATCAGCAACATAGATCAACCACCCTAACAAACAAGATCAGCGTCATCAACTAACCTGTGAGAATATATTACAACAGTAATCTTTTTTTTGTTTTTATTTTATTTTTTTATAATTGTGATATCAGGACCATGGATATTTAACATTAATTTTAACATTAATTTGAATAATTGTAATTTTTTATAATATAATTTATAAAATATAAAATATATTTATACAATATAGAAATACAAAAAAAAAAATTACAGAAATAAATTAAATGTGCATAAATATGCATGTATGCACTTTATATTATGTGTATGTATATATATATATATATATATATATATATATATATATATATATATATATATATATATATATATATATATATATATATATATAAAATATCGGCACCTTTGGTAAATATGATCAAAGAAGGCTGTGAAAATTAATCTGCATTGTTAATCCTTTTGATCTTTTATTTAAAATTTCACAAAAATCTAACCTTTCATTGGATAATAAGAATTTAAAATGGAGGAAATATCATTATGAAATAAATGTTTTTCTCTAATACACATTGGCCACAATTAACGGCAGCCTTTTATTCAATACTTTTTGAAACCTCCATTTGCCAGTTTAACAGCTCTAAATGTTCTCCTATAATGCCTGATGAGGTTAGAGAACACCTGACAAGAGATCAGAGACCATTCCTTCATCCAGAATCACTCCAGACCCTTTAGATTCCCAGCTCCATGTTGGTGGTGCTTCTCTTCAGTTCACCCCACTCATTTTCTATAGGGTTCAGGTCAGAGGACTGGAATGGCCATAGCAGAAGCTTGGTTTTGTGCTCAGTGACCCATTTTTGTGTTGTTTTTGAGGTTTGTGTTTGGATTATTGTCCGGTTGGAAGATCCAAACATGGCCCATTATAAGATTTCTAACAGAGTCAGTCACTTATTGATTTTTTTTATCTGTTGGTATTTGATAGAATCCATGATGCCATGTGTCTAAACAAGATGTCCAGGACCTCCAGCAGAAATATAGGCCCACAACATCAAAAATACAGCAGTATATTTCATTGTACACATGGGGTACTTTTTATTCCTGTGTTCCCCAAACCCATCTTGAGTGTTTGGTGCTAAAAAGCCCAATTTTTAGTTTCATCTGACCATAGAAGCCAGTCCCATTTGAAGTTCCAGTCGTGTCTGATAACTGAATATGCTGGAGTTTGTTTTGGATGAGCTAGGAGAATTTTTCTTGAAACCCTCCCAAACAACATGTGGTGATGTAACATGTGGTTAACAATTTTTTTTCAGGTTTTCTGACCCCGAGACTCAACTATTTTCTGCAATTCTCCAGCTGTGGTCCTTGGAGAGTCTTTAGCCACTCAAACTCTCCTTCTCACCGTGCATTAGGACGATATAGACACACGTCCTCTTCCAGGCAGTTTCCTAACATTTTATGTTGATTGGAAATTCTTAATTATTGCCCTGATGGTGGAAATGGGAATTTTCACTGCTCTAGCTCTTTTCGTAAAGCCACTTCACTAATTTGTGAAGCTCAATAATCTTTTGCTGCACATCAGAAATATATTCTTTGTTTTTTCTCATTGTGATGGATGATTAAGGGAATTTGGGCTTTGTTTTCCCTCCTATTTATATTTCTGTGAAACAGGAAGCCATAGCTGGATAATTTCATGTTCATAATCACCCTGGAGTGCTCAAAATTGTGAATATGAATGGGAATATATTTCATATATATTTTACTCATAAGAATTTCTAGGGGTACCAATAATTGTGTCCAACGTGTATTAGTGAAAAAAATTATATCATAATGATATTTCCCCCCATTTTAAATTCTTATTATCCAATGAAAGGTTAGATTTTTGTGAATTTTTTCAATAAAAGATCAAAAGGATTAACAATGAAGATTAATTTTCACAGCCTTCTTTGTTCATATTTACCAAGGGTGCTGATATTTTTGGCCATGACTGTATATATAAATATATACACACACACACAACAATCATATGTAAAACAAAATATAATTATATGTAAACAAAATATAATTATATATAAACAAATAATATATATATATATATATAAAACAATAAAACACACACACACACACGCAAAATAAACGTATTGTTACTATCTTACATAATATTTCAATAAAATTATAAATTGAAATGCTACAGATTAGGCATGTGCCATAGGACGATTTTTGATCGTGGACGATCTGCTTTTGAAGAAATATCGTAGTATCGTGCTTCAGCGCACATTCTATCAATTATTCTGGCGCCTCCGTCTCAATATACTGTACAACACGACATACAGCACTACTCTGACTGGACACTGCACTTATTCGCGATCGCAAAAGTATATTATTTGCATACAAGCCTTGCTGGTTAAATGTTTCATTCACGCGCTGGTCTCACGTGCGCTTTTTCTGAGCGCATACACCAGAAGCGCGTGCACTAAAAAGCCTATCTAACAGCACCTGATTACTGAACTAAGTTATCTTTTGCGCTAATACTGTCAAAACACACAAGGTTTACATATAGACTCCGTTGGTTATGTCTAAAATGAAAGTAAACAGTTCAGACAAACGGATACGTGCCTGAATATTAGATGCGTGCAGCTCTTAAAGGTACAGACCTAAACGTGCTATCGACTGTCATTAATGGGATAGTTCACCCTAAAATGTAATTTCTGTCATTATTTACTCACTCACATGTTGTCCCAAACCTGTATTAATTTCTGTATTAAAAGAAGATATTTTGAAGAATGTGGGTAACCAAACAGTTGCTGGTCCACATTGACTTTGATAGTAGGAAATAAATCATATGGAAGTCACTGTGGACCTACTGTTTGGTTTTCCACGTTCTTCAAAATAGCATTTATGTTCAGCAGAAGAAAGAAACTCACTCAGGTTTAAAACAACTTTTGAGTAAATGATGGTATAAAAATAAAACACTATGACAGAATTGACAGATGACAGAATTTTTATTTTTGGGTGAATCTTTCCTTTAACGTTAATAAAACAACAAAACGAGAAAAATCACTCACTATTCTTGACTGAAAACTTTAATACAGTTGCTTTAGGAATCAGTCTATATAGTTTTTTATTTTTATATTTGTTCACTCAATTTCTTGAATGCTCTGGCTAAATACACCTATTGTACCTGAAAATAAAGCACTGTTTGTTTTATTTGTATATTATGTGTATTTGTAATGTGTATCTTTGTTCTTATTTTTTAATAAGAAAGAGAAAATAATGACAAAGATTTTTTTCTTCGCCCACTTTGGCCTAAATATCTGCCATTCTTTTTTCTTTTTTTTTGGTTACCTTGAAAGGTTTTGTCTTTATAATAGGGAAAATAGTTTGGCTGTAATGCTCAGACAACTTGCAAAATAGTAAAATCAACATGACAAAGAATCGTGATAAAATCGTGAATCGTGATATTTCTAAAAACAAATCGTGATATGATATTTTTTCCATATCGCCCACCCCTACTACAGATAGATGGGTGATACAAATGCCCTGC
>CM077242.1:13277500-13287500 GCA_039654775.1 Spinibarbus caldwelli
AAGCCACTGCTGTGGATGGAAACAGCACAGTGTTTACAGTGGAAATAGTGAGTCTGGGACATATTCTTCAAGTCCCTTTTCCACTGTTTATAGAAAAAGGAGAGGAACAACACATCCTGAGAGGAAAGCCAGCTTTCCAAGCCCAAATCAAAATTAAGCGTTTTGACAAATCTGTAGACGGGGGAAACGTTTTCCACACGTCTACAAGCTCACACAACAACAGGGGCGTCAACGATAGATCTCAAAGTTATCCTTTAAAAATCTAAAAGCATTCAATCGCGCTAATAGATTCGTGTCGCGCATGAGCCGCAGGATTTATGAGTTAGCAACAACAGTTCATTCATTCATTTGTTGAAAGTGTCCTGTCCTTTTCTTTTATCTGTTGGTTTTCCTTATTGTCTACAAAGAATAAAAATCGTTTGCAAGGTATTGTTAATATGTGTTCAAAAATTGTAGGTGTTCCCTTGCGAAGTCTTACATCTTATTATGAACAGCAAGTGATGAGGATGGCACATAAAATTATAGGTGACTGCACACATCCTTTGAATGATTATTTTAAGTGGATGCCCCTTGGGAGACATTTAAGGTCAATTAGATGTTCCACAAATCAGTAAAAATTTACTTTTGTGCCTGAAGCAATACGTTTATGTAATAAATTTAGTTGATTTAGATGGTTTTCTATTTTATTTCCCCCTCCCCCCCTTTTTTATGTATTTGGTGTTTTTTTTTTGTTTTTTTTGTTTTTTTGAGTATTTGTGTGTAAAGTGTTGTATATATGAAGCACTACGAAAGTCTGAATTAATTGCCCCAAGGGGATTAATAAAGCTCTAAACTAAACTAACAGTTTATCCGTAAAATGTGTGGTAATAGACATTTTTAGATCTTAGCGTGCGGTAATTGAGTCGTCTTTGGCCCGTCTCTGTTTGTTTCTCACGGTATCTCTGGCATGATTGAAATAGAAATGCACGGAAGGCCACTCTAGCCCTTAATTACATGGAGATAAGATGATTAGCCAGCGAGCACTACTTCAAAACAGCTTCAAAAAGGACTCGTATTTTGTAAACTGTCCTCGTTTAGCGATGTGAAATACAACTGCAGTAAACACAGAGTCACACAGTATCACCACAATGTCGTCATCGCTACCTAACACTGTCTGACACTTTGTGTTTGATTGTACATGGTTAACACAGGACTGTTTGATCCTGGAAGAGTGAGGATGTACCTGTAAACACTATTTATTCAGCTTTGATGACGCAGTTTAGCATCAAAGCGTCAGTGCTGCTCCACTGATGTCTGAAAGCCATGTTGCAACCCTCACGATAGAGATGACACGCACGCGCGGTCGACGCTGATGCACGGAGGCTGCTTCTACACAGATCACTTTGTATCATCTCAGCCTTCATCTACGAACCTGCTCTAAAACATGCGCGCACAGACGAGTGTGATAATGAAGTCAGGCTGCCACCTGCAGAATTAGGCAGCTTGCATTTGAGATCAACGTCTGTTTGAGATGCTGCCTTTTGAAAGGAGGAATGTGAAATCCCTGCAGCTAGGAGCTACGGACTAGTGGAAACATTATTTTGTGATCACATTACAAAGGCTACTTTCACACAGCCAGTGTTTGGGATTGAAAATTGCATTTACTAACAGGTGCGACTCTAAAATTGTCCTGTTCCTATAACAGTTTACAGAAGCCGATTGAATCAGTTGATTGAGTCAGTTCGGTCACAGAATATGGGAACATAACTGTATTTAGCGCTCTAAAAGAGGACTGACAACTGTATTTTGCTGCTGTGTGTATGTAGCCAAGGAATAAAGCCTCAAACAGGCAAAGGAGAGGTGGAGTCTGGTGATACTGCAAACGGCAAGCAATTATTAGCGATCGACAGAAAACCCGGCTAATTGGCTTGCTCAGCTCAATACACAGCATGTATATTTAATGAGGCTCGAGTGCTCATCTGAACCCCCCCCCCAAAAAATCACAAGGGAAAAAACGGTCAATTTCACATGCAGTAAATAATCATTTAGGACGAGTTGCTGCTTATGTTTAATTTCATAACGATTGAGCTTTTCATGTTGGCTTTTGAAATTCTTCGATAATTACTGCTGCAATGTTGTTCTGCAAGTTTAGTTTTTTTCATGTTATTCAAGACAACAAATGGCCTTGGCCAGAGCTGCTTTGTCACTACAGTATGTACATTTTTTTAACAGACAAATGTATAATACAAAATAAATAAGATTGCATATAAAATTGCATACAGCACATTTAATGTCAGTGTGAGATCTTATTTTATATTATGTATTTTTTAATAAATAAAAAATATTTTCGAAAAATTAATATATATATATATATAGAGAGAGAGAGAGAGAGAGAGAGAGAGAGAGAGAGAGAGCGAGATTTTATTTTATTATAATTTATTTATACAAAATTTTGAAATATTTTTTTTCTATTTTAAAATGTATAATATTTCACGTCTTAGATATTCAGCAAAAAATCTTTATTGTTCAGCCCTGAAATGATCAAGTCACTGGATCGTCATGTCCACAGTGTCTCGAAGCATAACTTCAAGCGATCCACGCCAAGCACCGGGCCCCACTAAGTACCCAATTATGTGTTCAGTGACCTCAAAAGGAGGTGTCACTAACTCTAGCATTAGAGAGCCAAAGCTGTTAAGACTTCAGAGCAGGGCAAAGGCCTACCGATGTTAAGTGCTAAAGGAACCTTAGTCTATTTCAGCTTTTATACATGCGCCCGGGCTTGACAGGGAGAGGAACGTTCACCTTGCCGTAATAGCATTAAATACCTAGTACATGAATGTAAAAAGAGTCCAAGGTTTAGCTGTAAAATGGCCACTGTCAGACAGACTGGCCTTGCTCTGGCTCTGTTCAAAGACTCTGCACGACAAGCCTGGTGGAGAATGTGTAAAGAGACGAGCAGGGAGACAGAGCGAGGGAGACAGTGAAAAAGAGGCAGGTGGAGGGTTTGATTAATGTGGCCCTGGCTGCTGCCTCCTGCCACACACTGCCTGGGACAGGCTGGTGGGAGACCCCCACAGCGCAGCCTGCCAGCCCTCACAGAGACCACCAGGTGAGCCCCATTCATCATCGCCCATCCAACATGGCCAGCCCCAGCCCGGCAGCCCTACCCCAACCCAACCTGCTCCACCGGGGCCCAAAGCGTTCCAGATAGGGCATCTGCTCACAGAGTCGTGTCGTGCGTCGTCCTCCTGCAACAGTGGGGAAAGATTATCCCACTGGGCGGATCGCATGCGTCTATGGTGGGGTTGCGAGTGGGGCAGGGTGGTTTCTGGAGGAGCACAGGCCGGCGTCCAAACCAAACCAGAGAGAGGCTGAGCCTGGCCAAGTCTGGCACAGCGACCGCTCATTAAGATGCTGCAGCCTCGAGACGAACAGTGCTGACTGATGTCATGGGGTCTGCACTGCCATAAGGTCACACAGCGGCCCACGCCAGATCATTTACATGAGTGCAACAAAGACTCGTGGGGCTGAATCTAGAGAGTGAAAAATGAAGCATACATGACAGAAAGGTGAATAAAGATTAAGCGGCATCCGTTGGAGAAAACTTGTGTTGTTTTGTTCTCAAAATTAACTATTTTACAGCCACTACATTCTAATAAGCTCTCTCGTGAATCTAATCAATGAATTAGCCAAATAGATATTGACAGCCAGGCCTCAGAAACAATATAATATACAGATGCATTTAGCCGCATTAATTAGTTTACAGAAAGAATCAATCAATTCTCTCGGTAGCATCAGAATAAAGACACCGAAGTCGAGCAAAACTGATTTTTTTAACGTTAAACAATAGCTACTGATCAGCAGCAGGAGTGCGTTTGTTCATTGTCGGCAATGATGCCGGTGAACGCATGAGCAGTGGCTCTGTCGAAGTCCTCGGCACTCTGTGCAAACACAAAAGCTCACCCTGAGCTGCTAAAAGCTGTTGACAGCCGGCCAAATACCAGACACACAAACTGAGGAAAACCATCTGGATTACCTAAATGAATTCTATTTTCTGATGGTAGACAGACTGGGACAGTAACGCCAGACCTAATCTTTTTTATAATCTGTATCAAACGCCGAGCAAGAGGGGGAAAAGGGAACAAATGGGAACACTTACGTAACAGAAAAAGATGCTTGATTTTATCCTCGTACTGGACTAAACTGGACAGCCTAGTTAAAGGGATAGTTCCACCAAAATGACTAGTCTGTCATCATTTACTCACCTCGTGCTGTTCTAAAGATGTATGACTTACTTTCTTCTGTGGAAGAACACTGTTTTAAGAACAATGCGATCCAAGCAAAACTGGGCCCCATTGACTTTCATTGTATGTACAAAAATAACATTTTTCAAAAGATAACCTTTTGTGTTCCACAGAAGAATGTTAGTCATCAAGGTTTTAAGCAACATGAGGATTAGTAAATGATGACATGCTTTTCACTTTTGTGTTAACTAATCCTTTAAAACAGATATGTAACATTTACACAGACACCTCATTTCCAGGCTTTGGCATCACGCAAACTGCACATTATCAATGGTCAAATGCATATTAAATTGTTTTTCTTTCCATTCAAGTCTTTGAAGCAGAAAGGTCAAACAATGGAACAATGATGACATTCAAATCCCTCTTACGCCATCATAAGTGTGGCAGAATAAACAGCCAGAGATGTGAATCAGCTTCAGTGCAAGTTAGAAAGGTAGTTTGACACAGAGAGAGAGAGAGAGAGAGAAAAAGAGCGAGAGAGGGGGAAAAATTGAACATTGATTTTGCACACTGCCCTCTCTCTATTACAAGAGGCTGATCAATATGCTTGACACTGTGCAGAGGCAAAATACTGCTAGGCCTGCATATCTGCAGCGAGCATGAGGCCTGTCTGGTAATCATTCTTCCCTTATTGCCTCTCTCCCCACTCTCAACTCTTGTTTAAGTGCGACCACACACACATGCAGAGGCAAACACTTACACTTGTGAGCACAAACAGACACAAAAATACGATGCAGCTAAAACATTTATATTGTGAGATATATTTTGTTTTGCACTCTTAATATATTTATTTATATACAATATTACAAGACTAAAATGGCTCACAGTGTGATTTTAAAAAAGACAATAATTTAAACCAAGCCATTATTGTCACTAAGTAGATTATGTAAATGTAATGCAACAATAAATCAAGTTAAAAAAAATAGTAAACTTATTAGTAAAACTTTAAATTTTGTAAACTAATTTGGCAAATAAAATACATATTGCATATATCTTGAATACTTAATATAATCACTCATTCCTAAGACATAGTCATGTATAAATTACATGATATGAAATATGCATGAATGAAAATACATATTTCAACAAATCCATGCATGTCAGATGGAGACACTGCAAAAGGGAAAAAAAAATCAGTAATTCTTAATCAGTATTTTCATCTTGTTTTCCAAAAAATAAAAAATTAAAACTTAAAACAAGATACATTTACCTAAAAAGCAAGACGCAAAAAACTGACTTGTTTTCAGAGAATAAATATTAAATCAAGTATTTTTTTTTTTCCCACACTGGCACTTGCTTTATTTTTTCAAAAGTAAATCTAACAATATTTAATGAGATTTCTTAAAAATAACAATTTGCCAATGGCTAAAGAAAAATCCAAAATATATTTTCTAAAAAAGAAGTAAATTTATCTAGTTTTAGGGTGATTAGATTATTTTACAGCAAAATAATATTAAAAAAATACCAAATTGGAAAAATGCACATATCCCTGTGAACAGATATGGCATGTTCCCTGACTGTGCCATCTCCTTTTCTTTCTTTTTTTTTTTTTTTTGTGCAAGTGAATGTGTGTGTCATTGTGAGAGGAGTGGGCTCATGTGGATCAATAGAGCATGAGCTACGAATCCAACAACTACTGGCCAGAGCACAGAGGGTCAATCAGCCCAGAGCAGGGGTCTACAACCCTGTGTCACAGAGCTCTGCTCTCATCCTCTCACTCACTCTGTCTTTTTACCCAGCTATCATCTGAACCTCTAACATGTACATCAACAGATCACAACCTCATGAAACACGTTCCACTGTCCAACATCTAGACAGGAACACGTTTTGGTAATCTGTTCTCTCTGCAGCTTCAATCATTGCCTTGGGCTTTTAACAGATACCGATCACCTGGTTGTTCATTTGATGAATGAAACATCAACCTTAACTCGGGGATCAATTAGGAAGCTTAAACCCAACACGGTGAGTTTTATACCATGTCCAAACCCTGCCCACAGTGAAATTTCACTGGTCCTCTCCATATCAAATATATACTGACTGGCTGTGATTGTGTTATATTTTCGTATACAATATGGACTGATACATTTCCTGTTGCTGGAAGCTTATGCTTCTACTGGTTAGAGCACAGTGTTAGTCTGTGTCAGCACATGGATGTTAACTGGCACATAGGTTCATATTTTTGGCCTCTGGATATTGTGACACCTGAGGCTGTGTGTGTGCATGTGTGTCTTTAGCACAGGAGTGAAATGGTGAGGGGAGTTCAGGAAATAAGGGAGTTCCTGTTAGCTGAGGAACATTGGGTGAGGGAGAGGCCTCACGCCACTGAGGCTCGCATAACAGAGCAGCACATTACTGCTTAACCTAGATGAACAGCTTAAAAAGTCTTATAATACAGGAATGATGAATTTGATAGGCTCAGTGTAAGAGCTAAATGTAAGTGTTATACATTTATTTATAATTATTGGTATCCCAGGGCCTGTACACTAACTTTAATAACCTTAAAGCTGCAGTGTGTAATTTCTGTGCCACCAGTGGCACTAAACTGAATATATAATGACTGCTTAACTGTTTCCTGAACTTTTCCTCAGTCCTCCATTGTTCAGCCAAACAGGAAGTTCCATCTGAAACTCAGGCGATTGGATGAGCCAGATGTCGACATGCTCAAACACAGCCGTTTTTTTTTAATTTTTTTTCTTAATCTTACTCATAGTTGTTCTTGCACACCAAAGAAAGTATTTTGCCATCTTTATTTAATCATATAAAATTCAGTTTCCAAAATTACGGTTTAACTTTGGCATGCTAAAAGGAGCACTACAGCATAAAATGCAGAGAAGCAAAAATAAACACAAAATTCTAGAAATTCCTTTTACGTTCCGTCAGTTTCCACTGGAAGCGACAATATTTGCAATAATTTTTTTTTGTTTAATATATAATTTAAAAAATATTTGAAAATATTCTCAACTTAATGAAAACAGCTATTGTATAAAATATAATAAATAAAATATACACTATAGTTCAAAACTTTGTGGTCAGTAATTTTTTTAAGAAATTCATACTTTCAGGGTTAGGGTTTAGGGTTAGGGTTAGGGATATTCAGCAAGGATGCATTAAATTGATCAATAGTTAGTAAAGACTCTTTTGTACTCCTTGAAACACAAAAAAATGTCCCATGGTTTCCACATAAATATTAAGCAGGACAACATTTTTCAACATTGATAATAATAAGAAATGTCTCTTGAGCAGCAAATCAGCGTATCAGGAAGTTTTCTGAAGGATCATGTGACTGGAGTAAAGACTGCTGAAACTGGAGTAAAGACTGCTGAAAATTCAGCTTTGCCATCACAGAAATAAAATGCATTTTTAAAATATATTAAAAGTAGAAATCAGTATAAAATATTACCATTTTACTATATTTAACAAATAAATAATGATTTGATAAACATAAGAGACTTATTTCAAAAACATTTCTTAGAAAAAATCTTACTGACCCCATTTTTTTTAAAAAAATACAACAAGCTTCCTGCGAATTAAAAACTAAAAAAAAAAAAAAGCCTTTCTAGTGGTGTCACGAAGAGGAAAAATGTATGCTGGGCAAAGGTAAGCATACTCATGACTAAATTCTTCAGAAGTTGACTAGCGGACTGTTGTCCTAGCCTGCCCAGAACATCAAAGTCAGTCATTACATAAAGTGTATGACAAGCAGTCTCTCTCTTATCTTAATGAGGCTCAGACTATAGCGAGATGTTTCAGATATCACCTGATGCTACAGTCACCACACATACCATTGAATCCAAACGCAACGACAAAACTACTCATCCAAGTTTATACAGGACCAGCAAAAGTGTTTTATTTGGGGCTCTTAAAGGGATTTGATTCTTACAACAGAGCGAGTGAGGATGTCTGTCCTGTCTTGTTTAGGTGTTAATCATTTTTCTTACTCTCGGAGAGGTCTGAGCGCACACCTCAAGCTCTGGTCATGTCGTGTCTACGTCTGGCTGTTTAAACTTGTCTGTGCGCTTAGGTCACAGCCTGGAGCTTTCAATGAGGGTTTTATGCAGCCGTCTTAGCTGAAGCTTTACCTGGACAAGCTCCCAAAGCAGCCCTCCGCCTTCCATCAAAACTCATACCCTCTTCATTATGATTTAATGCTCCTTGCCAGATTCTCTAAATGAATCCTACACAAATAACATGGCCATTAGGTCATTTAATATCCTGAGTCTAAACGTGTGGGGCCCCTGGGATTCCACTCTTGTCTAGACATATGGAAGCACTCACGCACTAGCTCGTGCACACATGTACACAGAATGCATGGGTCCCTCAGGAGCAGCAAAGGCAAAAGGACCTGGGGAAAAAAAGAAGCGGCAGCAAAATAATCAGGCATGCCTTGGACACCACGCATTTATCAAGGCAAACAGAGCATCCGTGCATACCCCTAGGTTCTCGTACTGTTACCCAGGCTCATCTCCCCTGGCAACATTTCCTTGGATACAGAGTGGGGACTTGAGCGGTTAAGAGGGGAGAAAACAAAGAGATTCGCTGACGGACATATTGTGGGAGGCTGGGGCCCCCAAACTAAGTCCCCCTTCCTCACACATGCCTCACAAGTGTGACCTCTGAACCCTAGCAGGGGCCCAGCACACAGGGCCACGGCGCAGGTTGAAACTTAAGCTCCCGTGTTGCCGTTCAGTTGGGATGCAGCAGACAACTGGCTGTGGTGCTCTTCCTAGACACATGCACACGCTTTTCTGTAAAGTCTCATTTTATTGATATTTATTTATTTATATTTATATTTATATATATATATTTATATATATGTATGTATGTGTGTGTGTATATAGGAGAGAGAGTGTGGTTTTAAGGCTTTAATCTAATATAAAATATTGTAATATATTTATTTTTACTTGGATAAATGTTACACAATTTATAAAAAAAAATGTTTTTATTATTTAAAATGTATTAATTATTCATTTTAAATTGAAAAACAAATCTAAAATAAATATTTAGCTAATACAAAATATTGTAATATATTTATTTTTAAATTTTTACTTTTTAATTTTTAATATTATACATTTTATATAAATAAGCTAATTTTGGATTTTATAAATTTAAAATGTGTAATTAATTACACAAAATGAAAAATTAATTTAAGAATATTTTAAATATAGAGTGGGAGAATTTTAAAGGCATTTTTTATGTAATGTAAAATATTAAAATAATAATTTGTTACTAACATGATTACATGATTTAAATATAAATTTTATAGACATAATGAAATATATGTATGTATGTATGTATGTATGTATGTGTATATATATATATATATATATATATATATATATATATATATATATATATATATATATATACACACACACACACACACATACACACACATACATACATACACGTATACACACAGACATACATACAATTCTTAATTCATGTTATTATACATATACATACATTTCTATACACAAAAGAAATGTTAAAAATAATTTTCAAAAATTTGATTGACTTTAGACTATTTTATATATTAATATCTTTTTAAAAATCTGATATTTCGACTGGAAAACAACAAATATAGATTAATAATGTGTATTTTTTTACAATGTATTTTTTTATATGCAAAGTTTGCATAAAATGGAGGATGGAAACACCACAATGCAAAATAAAATTCCAAAATACATTTCAAAAATTCATTAAAAAAAAGCATGCAA